>SMSQ01019735.1:0-14848 GCA_019453375.1 Ctenoplectra terminalis | reverse complement strand
ATCACTGGACACGTAAATTTTTAATAGAATGCTTATCGAAATAAAATTTTAGTAAGAACTTTAGAAGATATTAGGTACTGAGAAAAGTTGGTGCAGTTTTTTGTCAGAAATAAATTCAAATTGAATTTCTTCTAGCATTTTGCAAAAATAATATGACAATGATGGTATCATTAGAAGGTATACGCTATTTGAATTTTTCATTTGATTCAATGTCCCGTTGCCTATCCAAAGCTGACACTGGTAAGTGAAGTGTTAAAAATTTATGCTTTCATACTTTATGAATTTAACTTTGGAATTACAGCAGCAACTGTGGGAAAACGCATTTGTAATGTTTGTTGGGAACATTTTGTTGCTAAACGGAAAATATACAAAAATGATTTGAGTCCATTCCAAACTCGTGAAAATTCAAAATAATAATGAGATTAAAACAGCAGTTAATTCATCTTTTGTAATCGAAGCTTAAGATTTTTATACCAATGGAATGTATAAGTTTAAAGAAAATTTGATGATTATTAAATAAAATTATATATCAAGTAAGTTCAGATTCCTTAAATTTTATACTATAAATCCGCATCAATGTTTTCCGGTACCTAATAGAATAATTCAAGGTTCTCTATGACATCAACAATTTATAAAATAATTATTATGGTGTAAAAGCTTGAAAATTAACCTAATGGCACCTTTCTAAAGTTAAACATACCTTTTCAATCTGTTTTCTTTTTTTCTATTGCCACAAAGAAAAAAAGGTATTAATTTTTATACTTCTTTTATTGAACATGGATTTATCTTCTTCTAAAAACTATCTATTTTTAAAAAATAAAAAATTTTAAACATATCGTATCTGCGAGTTCAAAAAGCATGGCGGGAAAAAAATAATTATTAAAGCTTCACAATTAAATTTTCTTCATACATTACAGTATTGATCCGCAATAAGCAACTATTTTCTAGCTCGAAATAAGCAACTCGCTATCCTATCTTCTTTCTTTGAAGCCGTTTGCAGAATGAGAGATTCAAGAACCAGTGAGAGGTTCTTGAAAACGAGAAGCCACAAATTTTTATGGTCAAACGAACAATCACATCGTTTAACAGAAAAAGGATAGAACATGCTTTCTCATTCTAGTATTAGCGATTTTGGCGTGTTACATTCTTTTCCAAAGAATAATATCGCTTCTTGGTTGACCACTTTATGATTTGCTGCTATATTGGGGGGCTTCCTCATTTTTCGTGTTCTCTCTTCTCCCGTTCGAGCGAGTTGATTATTTCCGATAAACACTGTATAGTCGTAGCCACGATATACCCGGGTTGTAAAATCGGGTTGGGTTTTAAACATGTTCGATTACCGGGACGAGCGATTAATAGAAATATTCGAAATAGATCCATTCGATATGGATTTCGAAGTGTGAGCAGGAGCGTAAGAAGAACTTTCATTCAGTGTCAATGTATCGCGACAAAGAATATATTAGCTAGCCATTTGATGTGTACGGCAACATCTAGTACAGTAACATCTATTGGTACCGCTTCTTGAACTTTAATTTACGACCTCGATTGTACTGTGGCTGCGTCTACGTAACTCGCACACCTCTATAACTTGCAAAGTATGCGTTGCACGAAAAAGTTTTCTATACAAAAGTTTCATGGTCCGAAGGGGTACATTATGTAGTGTATTTATTTTTTTTTATAAGTGAAAGCGTTTCGGAGATATGAAGGTCGACTTTGCTTTTTTAAATGGAATACTATATTTTTTATACCAAAATATGGAAGAATGTCGAATTCTGAGTAAAAAAGTATTGGCCTTCATTCAGCTCTAAATCTAATAACCAATGAGTAATTTTACTTTATTTTCTGAAAATTTTCTTTGGGTAATGTCAAGTTAGAGATTCAACTTATCACAGATTTTCGCAGGACAGCGAGATGTTTACGTGACGAATAAAGTGAAATTACTCGTTAGTTATTAGGTTCAGGGCTAATGAAGGCGAATACTTTTTTACTCAGAATTCGACATTTTTCCTTTAAAATTATTTCATTTAAAAAAACAAAGTCGACCTTCGTATCTCCGAAACGCTTTCACCTATAAAAAAAATTAATACACTGCATAACGTACCTCATCAGACCATGAAACTTTTGCATACAAAACTTTTTCGTGCAACGCATACTTCGCAAGTTATAGAGGTGTGCAAGTTGCGTATAGAGCAATATAATATAGTATACTATAGTTGCGTATAGTATAGTTTAATATTTTGATCGATAGTTACGCAAATATTCTAGGGCCAGGAAATTTTTTTTATACGGTTTGTTTAGAAAATTCTGGAAATGATTTTTTTGTTCTTTTCACGGAAAATACTCGTAGTATCATATATTAGGAAATATAGTTGATACGTACACTACCGCTCATAAGTATCCGGACACTGATAAATTTGTCAAGTTGATCAATTCCTAGTGATGGTACATAAATGTTAGTAAAATATGTAAATTAATGACAATTTAATGATTGAAAATAATATTTACTATCTTTTTAAGGAATCGACAGGTTGTAAATTGAAACGATCTATTAATAAAAGTTTGCCAGTAGTGTATTCAAATTAAATACATGATTCGTAAAAAGGCACTGCTTGAGTTAACCATGGTAGAAGAACATCATTATTTAATCCATAGGTTAGCAATTAACTAACCCAAATATAAAGAACTTTTCAAATAACAAAACAGTTACATAAGGTTTGACACTTATAGACTTTAACTCTGTATGGGACCGTGTGACTTAAAAGTTACAAACTGATGTATCTATATTTTAAAAAATTAATTTTCTTTAGTTATCACTGCGCTATTAAATTTGATTACCGTATTACTGTTGTGACACCACGATCCATCTACGGTAGTTATTAGTTAAAACATTTTCAAATCAAAGTGAAAAATTGTAATCAATCGTAATTTTTTCTCCAATAAGCAGACAAAATTCGGGCTATAGAGGGTTAATGTAATTTTGATTGTATATTAGCATCTATAGTAATTATTAGTTTAAACATTTTAAAATCAAAGTGAAAAATTGTAATCAATCGTAATTTTTTCTCCAATAAGCGGACAAAATTCGGGCTATAGAGGGTTAATGTAATTTTTATTGTATATTAGTATCTACAGTAATTATTAGTTTAAACATTTTCAAATCAAAGTGAAAAATTGTAATCAATCGTAATTTTTTCTCCAATAAGCGGACAAAATTCGGGCTATAGAGGGTTAATGTAATTTTTATTGCATATTAGCTCAGTAATTTATTTACGCTATTCAATTTTATCCTATCATAATCTTCTGCTACAGATAGCTGTAACAATAACAATTAAGTAAAAAAACCATAAATTACATTTTGTCAAAAATAAGCAAGTGTTCGGATACTTTTGAGCGGTAGTGTATATGTACTGAAAAATTTTCTGCTATACGAGGAATGTACAGAAATCGATTTGATTGGTGACAAATAGTTTGTTGTCTATTGACCGTGCCAATTTTCTCGTTACTGTTTCTCAAATGAAGCAAAACACTACTATCTTTTACGCGTCCACGATGATCGGTCAATTTTTAACCAAGCATTAAGTAACCACGTACGAATCCTACACTCATATTGACCTAGTTTAGTGCCTCTATACTTTTTCTTGTTTTTCAAAGTGAAAATATTTTTGTTTATTTACTTTTTTTTAATACAAAGCGTTTTGTTGTTATGAGCAATGATTTGTAATACCAAAAAATACTTGATTAGGTAAAGCTGCGCAAAGTCTCAGTGGGCGGGAGAAATTGCCTTGTCGTTTCCAACGACTATTCGACGTTCAAAGGATACCGAAGAAAATGGCTCGAGCGTAAAAAAGGTACTTTTTTGTTCACAGTGATCGTGCTAAATTTCCATCTAATCCTAACATATCTAATTTACACTAACAAAAGTGCTAACCTTGATCTTATTATTCTAGTATGATTTAAGTTTACTAACTGGGCTATTTTATTACAATCTGTTTGACTTGAACCAATTTTTACTCATTTATAGATTCAAAGTTAGAAAATAATGATTAAAAGTAGATAGATGTTTTTCTTGCAGTAATAATAAGATATTTATATACTATTTGGCCATAGATTTTGTAATATAATTTAGAATGTTAGTATATTTATATCTTAATTTTTTTATGTTATACATTAGTGCAGTGTCAATACTTTATTTTTAGTTATAAAAGTATACATATAATATACTGAATAAATGCAAATACCATTTTTATATATTATAAGTAACCAACTTTTTAAAATTAATTTTTCTTGCGTTTGTCTGAAAATTTAATACCAATAAAATATCTGATCGATATATTTGTTATCAATATATAATTAAACAGTCATTTTTTTTAAACAAAATTGTTAATCATTACAGTAATGTACAGTATAACAATCAATAGTTAAAACATGAATAATTTATTCGTATAATTAACATAAATTGTTGGTATAATCGGAACAGAATAATTTATTGGAAATACGGAATAATTATTCTCGAGATAATTCAACTAAAGTAACATTATTCGAATAATTATCGCGTATAAGTATTTGTTCGCTATTATGTAAATAATGTTTAGTTCTAGACCGAAGTAATGAATTATTGCCAATAATTGAATCGTTTATTATTGAATATGTCTAGTTTTGTAGCATTTAGTGTTCAAACATTTTTCGTATTCACTGTCTGTTTATACACAAAAGTTTATTCTGGTTGTTTTTATGAAATATTATTTAACCCATTGCCGCAAATGACGGTTATAGCCGTCAAAAGTTTTTTTATAAAAACTGTGGCCAAATGTGATAATTTTTACTTCCAAATATACAAGTTACACTTAATTTCATCTGGTAGACATAAACAATTGAAAAAAAAAGTGTGTTTCTGAGCGCCACTTCGAAATAAAAAGTGTGCGGCAATGGGTTAATAAATAAAAAGATAATCAAATTGTGCAAATTAAAAAGATAGGACTCGAGTGGAGCTAAGGGATGAGTAAGAAAGACCATGTGATCTATTGTTTCGTTTGATGTTCTGAAAGGAAATCCTGTTAAATATCCTCGGAAATTGCATCATCGACCTCGAGAAACTCCCCCCTTTGAACTGAAAACTTGATTAAAGTCAGATTAAATGCATCAGTGGCAAAGGAGATAAGACTTCTCTCTTTAGTTTAATCTTCTTTAGTATGATTGGTATTTCCATTAAGCTGATAATCTATAACTCAATATAGTGGATAGGGTACATTCTTGGCTTATAATGCTAAAAGTAAGTGAGTGTTGATGAAACTTTTTATCGCATATAGGTAGTGTTAGACAGTAAGCACTTTGTCATTTATATACAACATTTTGAAATTGTGCACATATACACTGATCCACAAAATTAAAACATCACCAAATTTTGACAAAAAAATTGTCGATCTCTGAACTGCTGTAATTTCATGAATTTCATACCCTTAAGTTGAATTTTTTCAAAGACACCTGTATATTAGGAAACGGAGTGAATTTTGTTTCCAAGAATTTTACAAAGTTTATGATGGCTGAAACAGATAATAAATTGTTTCAGAGTTTTTGCACATAAATAACATCATTTAACTGTTCTTGTTGATCTGTTCCTTTCATGTTTTTCCGCTGGTTGTTACGTTTTTTCCCTTACAATCAGTCATTATGTTTTTCTTCGTTGGTTGTTATGTAGTTAACTTTTTCTTTGGCTGTTTATACTCTGGTTCTTTATTTGAAGTTTGCCGACTACTTTTTGAGTTGATTATGATGCAGCTGGAGTCGTCAGTTGACTCTGGTTTTGTGTATTTTAAAGATGTAGGATGGTACATCGAAGTCTATAGTTTCTATTTTTTCATTTTTAACGACACTTTTTTTTATTTGTTTTTTTCGGGACGTCTTATCGATGGAAAACAAAATTTGACTTGTTTCAATTCCTTGAAAAGTAAGAAGGGCAATTGTTTGTGGTGTGTCATGGAGTACAGGTTAATTTTCATTGAGTTTTAAATTCTTTGTCAAGTGCCCTTCTAATTAACATAAAAGGCATTTCAGCGTTTCTATGGAAGGGTAGATCCACTATGTAGTGTGATCGTGTTCGATTTTAATAATATCTGAAATTTTGTGTACATCTTCTGGATGAACATACTCTTACGCCTGCGTCGTCCAGAAATTCCTCTTATGGATGTACTCATAGTTTCCGCATTAATAAAGGTCCACAAAAACAGTAACACGTTAATTTACATAATGTACAATTGCAATTTATACAGAGCTCAAATTACGGAACCGGAAGTGCAGAATCACGGTATGTCCACTTTCGACCGTGGCTCTTGCGATATTCTCTTTATGAACAGTTTCGAATGACTTTAATGTTAGTCGACTGTAAGGACTCGTCTACACTGTGATGACTTCTGTGCCTAATCAAACACTAGGTTCAGTTCCTAAAGTTTTACCTACAGTGTCCCAAAAGGTTTGTAAACCCCTTTAAGGAATGATTCCTGGGATAATTTTAAATTCGGCTTTGTTAACGAGTTATTAATGTAAAATACTGATCAATCGCAGAGCGTGTAAAGTGGCTGGCCGCCAGCGGGAGTGTTGATGTCGCGTCGCGCTTATGCCTTAACGAGCAAGTCAGAATATATCGAAGTAACTTTGAGTGTTGACGTCTGGAAATTATTTCGCATCCATATTTCCAGATTTAGTAGAAATCTGCACACTGCCTGTACAATCGAGCTCTCGCAGGAGCCCCCAAAGGGGCCTCGACTCTTTTCATGCTCATGCAAGACCTCTCTGGACCACGATGCACTTTGTGCACTCACACAGAGTCCAAGGGAGACGCGGCGCTATCTCTAAGCGGACATCTCTAATGTCCTGACACATCGGAAAGCACTCCGCTTGCATCCTTTACAAGCTTCAGAGTTCCGTTTGTCGCTAAATGCGTCCAGATCACACCACGAGAAGGTGGGGTTGAATGCTTTGGGACCATTACAAGACTCCAATGGCTTGCGACTCTGTATCGAAGCAACCATTGGCAAGTGTTGAAATTCAGTTTATTTGTTCTACAGGAATAATAATTAATTAGTTTATTCGATATAACTTTTGTTCGATCCTTCTTGTTGTTTAACCCCTTCCCGTGCTTTAACGAGTCTGGCTCTTGATGAAAATTTTGGCTCAAAAATGAATATGACGAGCCGGGCTCGTGAATAGATAGTCGGCCCAAACATAAACATCACGAGCCAGGCTCGTAAGTAGATAGTATCATACCATGGAGGATTTTTAGAGTTGTTAGTATTTTCTTATTAGATATTGATTCAAGATGAATATTTATAATAATTAAATTTTTTGTTTACAATATGCTATTTATTTTTAGGCGTGGTATTATTACATTCCTTGGAACAAACCCACAGTTGAAGATGCAAGGATTTCTATTGAACTGTTGTTAATTCGTGCAATATAATTTTGTAACTGTTATCGATTATTATTAAATAATATATGTTTATAATATCTGTAAAAGGGAAAAGGTATTAGATTTTATTTCCACAACAGCAGTATCGTGGAAAAGTGTCTATATATGAGGTATTTACACTTCGGCTCGTATTGTGACCTTTCTCGAGCATCAGTTTAGCCTGCTTAAGAAGCGTTAACGCATAACACTTGGGCCCAAGTTTCGTCGATTTAAATGGCACGGGAAGGGGTTAAGGCACAAGCGCAGTGCGAAATTAACACTCCCGCTGGGAGCCAGCCGCTATACTCGCTCTGGGATTGGTCAGTGTTTTTCGTTAATAACTCGTTAACAAAACCTAATTAGACATTTTCGCAAAAGAAAAAGTTGTTTGAAATCATCTCAGGAATTATTCCTTAAAGGGATTTACAGACCTTTTGAGACACTCTGTACATTTAGCGACGGAAACTCTGAATATATGTGAAACCTTCTTCAGCAATATCAGCACTTAAAAAGGAAACATTTGAATTTTTTTTGATACTTACAATTATTTTATTAAAAATTTCTTCAGTTATTGAGTGAGGAATCATAGGATAAACGTTAGACAGTATTGTACGTTAAGATTTACTAATAAGCGGTCTCAAGATTAGTGTCGTTTGTTCGGATGTGATTATATTTGTCGGTGAGATTGTCGGTAATTTTCTTGGTCCCTAGAAATACATAAATCCTACCATTGGAGATTCGCAATATAAATATATTCGCTCAGCTGGTGATCTTTTAGTTGAATCCCATCTTTGGCTTCGATTATTATCATTTTTTTCTTTTTCAAAAAACAGCTACTTTGTGCCAGACTTGTATAACTACGTCGTTGTTATGCCTTAAAATCATTGATGTGTGCTTGAAGTGAAATGCTCCCGAAATGAGTGAATAGATTGCAGCGAAGCGGTATTGACTTGGGTTGGAACTTATAGTACGTTACAAGATCACTTATAATTGCTCTACATTTACTTAGAACTCACAATTTGACAGTTTCACATGAATGAAACGAACTAGGTTAATTGGTATGGATGGTTACATCCGTTCACAGGCCGCACAATATTGATGAACACATCTGATTATTACCGTGGTCACTGATCGACTTCCTAAAATGGCTTTGTAGAGAGAAACCTCCGTCTTACAACGACTCGGAAAAGTTTATCTACGATTTTTTATCGCCGTTTTAATCACACTTTAAATAAAATATGTTCCACCGACATTAAAATAACGTAAAGTACACCGTGAACAGGTTGTACAGTCAAACTTGTACCTCGTGTACAGAGTGTGTTTAATGCATGGTTAGTGTATGTTTGGTGTGTGTTTACTGTGTTTAGAAACCAGTATTACTCCCTCGTTGCCTTATCATTGCTTGGCATCGTTCTTGCATGTTGATGCATCGCTGCATTAATTCTTGAGGAATATCGTTTCAAAGTCGTCGAAATGGATCTCTCAATGCATCCAATGTCACTTTGAAATGACACACCCAAGAATTAATGCGATGATGTATCAACATGCAAGAACGATGTCAAGCACCGATAAGGCAACGAGGGGGGTAATTCTCGTTTTTAAATACATTAAACATATAACTATAAATAAGGTACAAGTCCGATCGTACAATCTCTTCGTGGTGTACAATGGGTTATTCTAATGCCAGCGGCATACTTTACATTCAAAGTGCGATAAAACGGCGACAAAAAAGTCGTACATCAACTTTTCAGTCGCCGTTATAAAGGGGAAGTTTCTCTCCACTAAACTATTTTAAAATGAATTGGTTGAAAAAATTGGTTGAATTCTGTAGAGTTCTTTAAATTTGTAATTTCAGAACATTTCAGAACCAAAGCTAGCTTTAGCTTTTCACTCTGATTTATAATGTAAAGGAATCTGAAAAAATTTAATTTTGGAATGTGAAGGTAGAGGATTCACCCTTTAAAATGAATGCAGGTAGATTTTTCTATCACTTTTTGTTCATGAAATTATAGCAGTTTAAAAGTCAACAATTGTTCGGTTAAAAAGTACCTAATGCTTTCATTTTATGTAATATATTTTTTTATTTATCGTTAATTATATTTTATAATGAAACTTTTATCTCCAGAAGAAACAATAAAGTAAAGAAATAGAACTTCAATATTAACAAAAGAGTAATAAATTGAAATTTATAATTTGATTTTTACGAATATTTTTAGGACCATTAAACGAGAACTAAAAGTATAATTATTTGAAAACTATTAAATGCTAAAAGATAGTGTAAATTATAAGTTTACATGGTTTGTACTTAATAATGTGAAAAAGCAACGTAAGAGATAACATTTTTTAAAAACGAAATCAATTTCGTTTATAAATGATTTCACTATTGATATAAGAGGTAAAAATTGTATAATTAAAACAGAAAACAGAAATTCTGTGCAATAATTTCCCTTCATATAAAATATCGGTTTTTATTAAATCGACACTGAAATTCAATCAAAGTTTTAAACAAATTATTTAAAAAAAAACGTTGCAAACAGGCAACAAATTTTTTTTAAATATTTCTCTGTTTCATTACGTTTCAACTGTTATTAATCAATAATTGAAATATACATTTATTTTTATTGACATGGATTTTTAGCTGTTTGCCCGTTAAATAAATTGTATTCAATTTATTTATTCAGTTTTTCAATGTTGAAATTGTATATTTTTATTAAATTATTCGATTTTATCATTTAGATTCTTATATTTTCAACAAGAATAGTATATTATGTTCTTTTTAATCACATGTATGATTACATGTATATGTATATTCGTATCATATTTTATATGTAAAATTTTAAATTTTTTAATTTGTATCATGAGTGATCACAATGGATTGGTTAACACAGAACGTGTACTGGAAAAGAAAAAAAAATCCTGTCGTTCCATAGAGAAGTTGATACGTAACTTGAACCATACATATTGAACTTTGCACTTCACATTTGTAGCTCCATATTATCCTTCAGAATAAAGAATATTTATCAACAACAACGAATATTTAAACATTGACGTAAGATACATGTTTTTAAAAATGTTTGACATTCGGTGGTAATTAATAAAGTAGTAAGAAGAGTCGATTTATATATCTAAAGGAAATATCCAACAATTTCAGTCTAAAGCGTAGTTGTGCTTTCCATCAGTTTAAAAGTACTTAAAAAATTCGATTTGTATAAAAACACTAATTTATTTTAGTTAATGAAAAGTGTGATTATAGTTTATTATATAAGTATCCTTTTTATTATTTTTTCTTAATATTTTTACTATCTATGTTTAAAAATATGGTTCAAAATTGGGAATAGAAAATATTTTCGTTACTCGATTCTGCTATTATGTTCCTAAAAACTTAAGATTAGGCTAATTGTATAACAATTATAAGTGTGTACATTTTTGACAAATGTAATAAAAAATTCATTCATCTATTCTAGAACATGTATAAAAAGAGGAAGTCTAAGAAAGTTCAAAATAAAAAAATTATATAAATGAAAGAACATGGTTGGGTCACTTAGACGCGAATACAACAGAAAGGTTAAAAACTAATCGATTAAACATTGCTAACACTGCTATCTATTTATTACGTTATATAATAAAAAATCTTTAACCAAATAGCTATTTCATGTTCCAGTTTTCAGAACCACCCTATATGACATTATAGAAAATGAAATATCAATAATTAAATCATATAGGAAACTACTCTTATGTATCGATTTCATATTTTTTGTTTCTAGCAAATTTTCCACAGGTATATCTTTTTACAGAACATAAAATACGCTACCAAGTAGAATTAGTTTTCTACTTTCCTCTGCTTTACTTTATAAAAAGTTCTTCTTTCTAGTATAAATTTCCAATACTAAAATTTAATCTGAAAATAATATCTCACAAAGTAATAGTAGTAATGCCTGGTTATACTTGTATAATCGACATAAGTTTTCCGGCTTATTATTAGTAGTAGACGCAAACTTATTTCTACCAGTTCGTGGAACATCACTCATTGTCAAAGCTCAGAGTTTACCGAGGGAGCGCGTTATCCAGAGTGTAGATTCTACACCTTTCATTATCGATGATACAACTGCTAATGGTCCACTGAAACAAGAAATTATCAAAATTTTATATTTTCCATTTTGTGATTATGAGATTGCTTTAAATGAATTATTGAAATCTGTGCGATGAAAATGATACCAATCACGATCATATTTAAATAATTTTTAGTTAGAATCGTAAAATAGCCATTCGAAATATCCTTTCTTTCTGTTTCATTCGATTTCATTACAGAGTAATGTACGGTTAAATTCAATCAAATTCGAGTGTCAGCACTGGAATTCTCGCGTACAAAGTAGCGTTTTTTTTGTCGAAGAATTGGTTTAAGCACGAATTGACACAGTGAGAGAATATAATGAGGGACAGCGAGATGAGAGACGCAGTACGTAGAGCAGCAACGGTCGAGTCTTGATACTTGAGGTGGGAGAAAAGTGGTGACGAGTTGTTTGAATATAACCAGGCAGAATTTAATTGAATTTAACCGTGCATTACTGTATTTCACTCTCGTCCCCGATGTATCCTGTTACGGCTACAAGTGCCGGGGCGTGGGCCAGGCACTACGCGGTGGCCTTAAGTTTATGGTTTAGTAGGATTGTTGGTCAGGATCGGACTAACCGGTGCATGGTTAACACCGGGAGCCGATGGATAGGTAAACGTGGACGTACCAGTGCTTTTTAACACTGGGAGCCACAAGGTGAGCTTTCGTCAATGAACCGATACGTGGTTAACACTAGAACTACTGGCGATTAAAGTAGAGTTATTTGTACCAAAGAAATCAGAATGATAGGTATTTCGAAACATACCTATAATAAGGGTAACATTTCTTTATGCATATTTTGTACAAAAAATTACGGAAAATCCTCAAAAATTCATTATTCTAAATTTCTAAAATTTCTATAAGAAATTATGAACAAGTCATTTTGACTTGTTCGGTAGTTCTAGTGTTAATATCGGGAGGCACTGGGGAAGTCGTGCATGAACCGATGCTTGGGTGACACCGGGAGCCACTATGGGTTACACGTTGGGCCCGGCGCCGGTCCCTGGGGACCGGTAGTGAACTTTCCGTATGGCCGGCGCCGGTTCCTGAGAATCGGCACTAGAATTTTCGTTTGGCTGGCGTCGGTCCGTGGGACCGACAGTATTAAAGTTAAAAAATAAATATAGTCTCAATGAAATGTGATTAAATGTAGTTTTAATGAAATTTATTGAAACATTCTAAACAAAAATGCGGCTTATCTTTACACATATTACAATACGTAACAACTTTTTTGGTAATATTTGTATCTGTCTTTCGTCCAAATAGTTTTTAATTGTTATCGTAACACTTCGAACAATACCTTCGGACTTTACGTACGTCTCCTTCCTTTTTATATAATTTATGAATAATTTCTCTTGGCGATACCCTACAACATACATTGTATCGCTCACCGGCTGCCGGCTGAACGGAAAGGACAGCAAATTCGGCGCCGGGCTCAACGTGTTAAGGGAATTGGACCTTGCAATTTACTATTACTAACATACCTCGAGCGGTGAAGGTATGCTACAGTGGGAATACCTGTTGGTTCTGCTGTTTAACAATTAACCCTTTTCGTGCCGCGCGAAAATCGGGTGCCTATGCGAAGATAACCGGACGAATTTGACGAATTTACTAAGGTTTGGGAAAAAGCTCGTAAAAACCAAACAAAGAATGATATTTAAAAAATTCAAAATGCAGCGTATTGCGGAAGAAAGGGAGAGTAATGTAATGCCAATTGTATTTTAATGCTTATTGAAAATCATATGAATAACATCAATATAAATCATGATGAAAAACAGAAACAAGTTACTCTTCTACAAACAATATTTGCACTAATCATCGTTTGATCACAGTTTTATGTAGGTCACGTAGTATGAAATATAAATATTTCATTTTCAATAATTTTTAATAAAATAACCAATATCGGTCCTGAGAACAAAAGGATAACTCCATGATGCACGGCAAGCGTCAGACAGATCTACTACAGAACAAGTGGGTCGTGTAGCTGTTATAACATGACTGAAAAAAAATTTAGCTATTATTATAAATATTTATATCTAGTTATTTGGCTACTAAAAATATCTAATATTTACTTATTTTTACTTACACAAGCAATTTATTTAGCATTGAATATGGCAGACATCAACCAGCATAGAATATGTTAAGAATTAAATAGGAAAAGAATACTTCTATTTCTAGTTCTAGAGAATCTGTCTCGAAGTCCCTTAGGATATTGTGAGTGTCTGGTATAGAACAATTCAAGTGTAGCGTTATAAAACAATATCTTTTATTACTTGTATTCTAGTAAGTATATATAGAACATAAAGAAAATAAAATATAAGGTAGAGCAATGCTCTAGTCATTAATGATTATTAGAGTGACCTCTCAGACTTGGCGGGAAGATTTGAATCCAACAGAATATAACAAAAAGTTAGACCCAAAAAGAATTTTTTAAATTCTTTTGCAATGAAATTAGATTGTTTATAACGTTTTATAAATGTATTTTGAGATAGAACTTTCTCGCAGTGCGAAGAATAAGGCGCCATCGCATACGCAACGATATATCGTCGTTGGCACTTTTCGCAAGTGTAGCGAACGACGATATATCGTCGTTCGCTACTAAAAGGGTTAAGGATGTGTACCTGAATTAAGCGACACGGTTAAAACTCAATAATATATTCTAACGAAATCACGTTACAAAATATAGAATTATAATTAGAACTTTAATGCGAATGTATATATCAGAGGTGAGGAGCCTTTTTACCATTAGAGGCCACATTTAACTCTTTCGTTACGGCGGTTTAGTCCGCTGTAGCGTCGCCACTGAACTGGACCCTGCGCCAAAAGTGTACACATTGCGCGTAGAAAACAATGTACTCATAATTTCTACATAAAAGATATAAACTTATTTAATGGGTATAAAAAGTTTCTGATCAATAATTGAACATAGTGAAAAAATAATATACAGTGATTAATAATTTAATTCGCCGCTCTGTGGGTCACATTGTACATGCCAGATATATCCGGCGTTCGTCACTGCGGGTTATTGTGTGGATGTCGGATAGATATATCCGACGTTAGCAGCGAAAGGGTTAAATTAGGTAGTAATAAAGGAGGCCGCTATAATTTTTTTATAATATTTATTTAATTCTATTAATTTTCAAATTGTCGTGATCTATATAATTAAATACTAATTAATACAAGAGCTAGCTTTTATGACGGCCGCACAAGAAACTCACAGAGACCGCACGTTCCCCATCTATGGTATACATATATCTTTCTCGGCCTTTACGCGGCGCGAGACGTGGAAGTTGTCT
>SMSQ01019734.1:0-19884 GCA_019453375.1 Ctenoplectra terminalis | reverse complement strand
TATATCTGTAAAGCATTATAACCTATTGTCTGTCGAATATTTGCAATTTATACGTGTACAGAGTGTCCTCGCTAATGCTTTACAAATCCACGCTTCACAGTAACTACTGTAACGTCGAATGTGGACATTGTTTTACAATTGGAAATTCCTCGTTCGAAATGCCGTGTTACGTTCATCAAAATTCGCTCTACCCTCTACTCGATAGTCAAACCGGAAAAACGATATTCGCGAACGAGAGGACACCAAGAGTTAGATTGAAACAGATCCGTTTCGAAGTAGAGGAATTGCATAGTACTTCTGTCGCGGTGTTTACCCTTACAACTTTGTCAACTTTACCACGTGAATTCCAGAACTGGAGGCTATTTCATGGCCACGCTACGCAGAATGTTCCACCAACGCTGCTCGCCACAAATATGTCTATTATTTAAAGTAATAAGCGAAAACATTACTCGCAAAAGTTGCATAGTTGCTGGAAAGACATAACGTGGTGACAGTGTACATTTTAACGGTAGTCATTTTATTCACAACCCTTTTTCTGACGCAAGCAAAATGGAAAGTCGCGTTGCGAGCAAAATTAGAAGCCATACGCTACTTAAAAAATTAATTAAAATTAATACTATAGATCAGTAATTCTCAGAAAAAATGGTACAATTTGTATGAATGTTAAATTTTGATAAAATGTAGATCTCCAAAGAAATATTAACCCTTTGCACTCGAGGGCTCCGGAGCAAAACCATTTAACCCATTCGCTGCCAAGCCTAAATTATATGAAGTCATTCCCATTGCCAGTTGATTTTTGCTTAATTTAAATTTGTAAAAGATCATTCTCTTTAAATAAGAAATAAAGTATAATTTCTGTAAAAAATTTTATTTGTAGTATTTTTACAAGTTTTTTCATCTCTATATTTATGTTTGTGGCCACAAAAAATTTGTTAATTCAAAAGCCTGCATATTATAACATATTTAAAGTAGGACGAGTATACTCGTCTCGGCAATGCATGACACCCTGCCAAAGACGACTATACTCGTCCTTGGCAGCGAATGGGTTAAAATTTGTCTTCAAACTCGAAGGCTCCGCTATGAAGACAATGCAAATAATATTTAGTTGATACCATAAGGACAAAGACAAATCACTTTTGCTGACAAATAACGATCGCGGCTCGCGGATAATGACGTTCTCGATAACAGCATATTTTGAATTTAAATTTATACCCCGATATGGCAAATAAAAGAAGAATTTGTGAGAATTACAGTGATATTGAAAGTAGTAGCGATGAATTACAAAATGTAATAATGTTATAGTTTTTTGTTTTCTTATATACCACAACATTTGAATCTATAATCGATTAAAAAAAAAGTAATAACATACAATGATGTCTTTCCTTTGAACGCGCACATCATTTACGTATATATAAATATGATTTTTTCACTGAAACTGCTTCGAGTTGCTGGTAATACGAATGAAAAGAAAGTTCGAGTGCAAAGGGTTAAACATGTATTTCTTTTATATCGGCGATCGTTTATTTTGAAGAGGTGATATTAACCCTTTGCCTTCCTAATCCAAACACTTCTTTTATTTTAAAATAAAAGTAAATTAACCAAATAAATAAGAAATCGTAAACATTTATAATTTTCTGTTTTTCTTTCCAAGAGAACACATTAAGTTTTCACAATAGTTCTTTGAAGCTTAAAAAAGTTTACGAGCACAAAGTGTTAATACTCGTGTAACATTAATTTGATTAAATTGAAATATTTAATCTTTTGGTAACAAAACTATACGGTAGCGGCTAATAAAATTGCACCATTTCTGAAGAACACAGTTTGTCCAATATTTAGATACACTACAAACTTTGTAGTTATACTAAATTGTATTAGTATAACTACAAATACTAGCAAAAGTTTTTATCATAAAAATAATTTTATTATAATTCAAGACTGTGAACAGTGAAAAATACTAGGAAAAATTTTTATTATTAAAATAATTCTATTACAATTCAAGACTGTGAACAGTAAAAAATGCTAGCAAAAATTTTTATCATAAAAATAATTCTATTACAATTCAAGACTATAAACAGTAAAAAATATTAGCAAAAATATTTGCATTTTGCATAAGAAATATTTTCAAATTTCTATCTTTACTAATTATTTATTAATAAAAATAATTATAAATATGTAACGATCTCACTATTTTATCCGACACTGTATATTAATTGCTTATCTATACCATTAGAAAATGGATCCCTGTATTTCAATTATAATTTTGCATCGCATCTTCGAAATTTCTACCAATACTACTAATAGTTTCTGATTTATTTGCAATATTATTTTCCATCCCGGTCTCCCCTATATCTACAACATTTTTCATCCGCAACGCATAATTTAAGAATCGTTTAGCTATACGAATTACAGGTACATTACAAGACTAGCGCAAAAATAAATGATCAAATATTAACCGATATTACTGTAACATATATTTATTATAATCATCGCATAAAAAATATCAGGCTGGTCACACTCGTCCACAGCCGGTCAGGAAACCACCCGGTGAAAACAAAAGAAATAAGAAGTATAAATTTCAATAACCAGTCCACTCTGAACCAACGAAATTTCTTATCAGTGTATTTACAAGATTCCTAATAAATTTATCCTTTCTGTTAAATCTTCCCTCTTCACTGCTTCCAAACAGCTTCGTTCCGTTTGCACCTATACGCGTGGCTTTCTGCGATGCGAGTTTATCGTTCGCACGAGCGTCTTCCTTGCCGAACAATGAAATTAGTAATCGCGGGCTGCTTTAAGCGGATGGTTTAGCCAGAGTTCTGCGCTAGGAAATTTCCTCAAGTCGCGCCAGGGGGTAAGGCACGAAAAGCCCTCGCTCTGTGTCAGACGTATGAGCGTAATCTTGAGTAAACGAACGTCTCGAGCCTTTCGATCGTTGAATGGGAACGTCTGTGAGAAACCAGTGGGTGGTATTGATGTTCCATTGCTTGGCTCCTTTGGAATTACGCGTAAAATACGGATGGTGGTACGCACTTTCGTCATTTGGAATAGCTTCTTGGATCGGAAATTGGTAGAAACGTTGTGTTGACTCCCACAGTGTTCGTGGAGTCGATAATATAGCATCAAAGATGCCAACACGTTTTATAACAATAAACAGATAAATATATTTGTATCAGATAAGACAAAGTTCACAATGTAATAGTTCACAGTTCTAGTTCAGTTCTTGTTCAATGATAATACAATTCTAACTTGTTGTTCCTGGTACAGTTCACGTTCAAATACAGTTCTTAATGCAGTTCACAATTCAATTCTCATACAGTTCGCAGTTCAATTCTAATGCCGATCACAGTTCAATTCTAATCTTATTCACAGTTCAATTCTCATCTTATTCTCTCCTAGTTCTAATCTTGACCGTCCTTAAACATTAGACACCCTTGTTAGGCGTGTCATCGCCAAGAGGGTGGGAGGCATGCTATGTCCAATCAGTTCTAAATTCTGGTGTCAAGAGAGGTGGTCAATGTCACGCTCTCAGAGTTCGTATGTCAGTCCCAAGTCAGGTAGGTGCAGATGTGACGGTGTCAGAAGGTCGCAGCTGAAGTACACGTGCGTCAGTTCTTGGTGAGGTTTTAGGGTACGGCACTTTGGTATTGAGCAGAAATCGACAAACACCGAAATATTCGCCAGTTTCTAGGTCGTAAACTAATAACATGCCAGATGTGAAAATGACCGTTCTCAAAAATAGCTAGAGTTCGTCCGTATTATAAATTAGGTCGTTCGCTGTCCTTAACACGTTGTTTGTATTAGGTTGTTGCATATGAAATGTTCAATTTTATGTCAGATACAAGGTGTTCCAAAAGGTCTGCAAGTTCCTTTAACCCTTTGACGCACGATTTAACGCATTTCCGTTGCCATACTTTGACGAGTGTGACTCGTGATCGGAATTTCGGATCAAACACGAGTATGACGAGTGAGAGTGGCGGTCGCAATTTCGGATCGAACGTGAATATCACGAATTGCGTATAATATAATTATTTTATTTCAACTTTTCGTGTATCTTTATACAAGACTTAATATTGAATCTTAAGCTTGATAACTCTGGTTCGTGCAATATTTTAGAAAGCACTCGTTAAAATTCATTCTCTGTTCTTCGGGACAAGTATCGCAAAAATGTGTCTTTCGAGTGCAGAGGGTTAAAGTTAGTAAAGCGGCTGGCCGCCAGCGGGAGCGTTGGCTCTGTGCCGCGCTTGTGCTTTGACGAGCAAGTCGGAATGTATCGAAGCAACTGTTGACGAGTATTGAATAAAAGTTATGTCAAATAAATAAATTTTAGTGGCGGGTGAAAGGTGGAAGGAAAAGGATAGGAAGAGCGTTTCGTCCGGGGTCTGTTAGTGGACTCGTCATTAAGGCATCCTAGCAGGCCCGTGGCTTAGACGCGGGGATGTTGAAGTTAGGAGAGGGATCGGTATAAGTACTATATCGTACTATTTCCGAGAACTTGCGGAAAAGTCGGTCTTGCAGGTCCCTGTGGTGGTCGAGCGTAGGAGGGCCGCCACAAAATAAATTATTATTCGTGTAGAATAAATAAACTGAGTTTCAACACTCGTTCACAGTTGCTTCGATACATCCTGACTTGTTCATCAAGGCACAAGTACGGCGCGGAATCAACGCTTTTAATGGAGGCCAACCGTCTTACTCGCTTTGCGATTGGTCAGTGTTTCTCGATAATAACTAATTGACAAAGCTAAATTTGACATTTTCGTAAAGAAAAAAATTGCTGGAAATCAACTGAGAAATCATACCTTGAAGGGACACACTGTATAATTAAAAGTAACATTAACCCTTAGCTCGTCGTATTTATTTAACCCTCTATAGCTTGAATTTTGTCTACTTATTGGAGGAAAAATTACGATTGATTACAGTTTATCACTTTGATTTGAAAATGTTTTAACTAATAATTACTGTAGATGGATCGTGGTGTCGCTATAGTAATACAGTAATCAAATTTAATAGTGCAGTGATAACTAAAGAAAATTAATTTTTTCAAATATAGATACATCAGTTTGTAACTTTTAAGTCACACGGTTCCATAGAGGGTCAACCCATTCGAGACGACGATTTTTTTCGAACACGGTCCCCAGGAGCGAAACTTATTATCTTAAGCCTTCGCTGCATGCGTATTCATAGTATTTTTCATGTAAGGAAGGCTTCGGATAATTTTTAGATTTTTTGCTACACAGTTTCCTGTACTTTACAGATTTCATTAGTTCCAGAAAAATCTTATTTTGACGACTAGTTTACTCAGAATAACTGATAATTGCACATTAACACTAGAACGACCGACGATTAAAGTATACTTATTTCTACGGAAGAAATCAAAGTGGGAAGTATATAAAACAATATGCAATACAATTTAGACAAAAGTTTATTCATATTTTTAATAGAAAATCGCGGAAAATCTGCCCAAAGACACCGTAGTTAATTTATAAAGATTCTGTAAAAAATTACGAATGGGTCATTTTGACCATTTTGGTAGTTCTAGTGTTAATGTTATTGCACACACGGTGTGCAGGCTGTCTTATAGCCTCGGAAATTCACTGCACACACGGTGTGCAATCGGTCTCGAATCGGTTAAGGTGCAGGTCTAGTTGAAATTAATTTTTGCTGAACGTATGTTAATAATATAGTACAGAATAAAATACGTAATAAAATAATACAGAATATTTTCATTATGTTGAAACAAAAATTGTAAAGAATCGTTTTCAGGTAGTACAATATATAAACATAAAGATTCTTTACGTTGATGACTGGAAGTATATATACGACCGTAAAGGGTTAAATGTCTCTTATAATGTATGAACATAAAATTCAAAGCTAGCTCGATTGAACGTAATTGATAAAATACTGAATTATTTAAAAATAAAATAGCAAACAGTGAAACGAAACGAACAATAAAAAGAAGTACAATTCGAGTGCTGTTCTTTCTTGAATTAAAACTATACCATAATGCAGTGAAAATTTCTTGTAATATTAACACTGATTCTGCAAAAAACACAGTTTGTAAACGAACAATTTGACGTTGGTTTGAAAAATTTCACATTGAACATACAAACCTCGAACCCTAAAGAAAAAACTCTACAAAATTTATAATATTTATTAAATAATACGTTTTAAGTAAAATAATGTCTAATTTTAACGTTACTGTAATATTCAGCATCAACGATTTTATCTGAACGTACGCCAATATATTTGTGAATAGGAAAGCACAAATTTTAATTGGAATTTGGAGTGCCCCAAGTTCCTCCCTGCTTCTGAATAGCATTGATGTATCATACATTCGGAAGAACTTGAATCGTACTAGCAGAACTTAGGATTCCGAGCTGGATCCCTAAATTAAGCATGTAATTATGCGTGTAGGAATATCTTGGTGCAGCAGGCTCGTGCAGATTATATGCAAAATTCCGGAAACTTTGTAAAAGAAATATTCACCAGCCTGCTCACACCTTCGTCTCCGTTCTTAAGTCTCCAAGAATGTTTCGGAGGCAAAGGACAGGGCACAGGTTTCACGTTAGATTATGTATGTAGTTTTCAGGATGAGAAATATCGCTAGGTTGTATTCCACGAATCGTGACTGCAACTTTTGAACTTCGTAACTTGGAAAATGTCCGAGCTCCGGGAAGTTTAGCGAACTTTGATGAAATTTTCAACCTCTCTGTCGTAGAATCAGTTAGCACGAGATCGAGATTTTATTCTTTAGAATCCGTTGAGACGTTGAGTGTAGAAAGTGTGAATTCGATAGCGACACTTCTTCTTCTTTCATTTTTTAACGCATCGGCAGAGCTAGATCATTAGCGACGACTGCGTCCATCTCTAGTTCTCATCCCATGTATTTGTCATTTTTATGACTTTCAGTAGGTTGTCCGCTTTGTTCTGTCCTGGTCTGATGCGTAGTTGATCATATTTTCTGCATTCAAGTATATTACAGCGTTGATCCGAAATAAGCAGTTCGCTCGAGACCGGCCAGTTGCTTATTACGGATCAGGGATACTATTCGGCTCGACTTTGTCCTAGAACGGGGAAATAGAGAACGCGGAAAACGAGTGACAAGCCCGAGATAGCGGCAAGCCATAAAGTGGTCGACCGAGCAGCGATATTATTCTTTGGAAAAGGATGTAACACGCCGGAATCGCTAATACTAGAATCAGAAAGCATTGTACGTATTCTATCCTTTTTCTATTAAACTAAAAATTATCGATTTGCAAAAACAAAGTATCATTCTTAACACATTGCGTACGGCGCTCCCAGGGCCCGCACATTTTTGGGCGCTCTAGAAACACTTTGTACCATGCATATATTCACTTTTTTAACTCGCATTTGGTAGCAGATATTCGCATAAAGTATTCTTAAATATTACTATATATCTTTTGTATTTATATACATTTTTTACATTTTTAAAAATCTTAATTATTTATTTTACAAGTTTGAACAATCCTTTGAATAATCATTTTTTTTCGCTAACCATTTGTCAAGGGAATACGCAAGACTTGGTTACCCTGGTAACGTAACAAGAATGTCTATTTTTAGTTCCTTAAATCGTCGATTGAGTCGAAGAAACCTGAAAACGAGATTTCTCGTCTCCCGGCCGTAACGTTCGGATTACTAAAGACGAGATATCTCGTCTCCCGTACGCAATGTGTTAATCGTTTGAGTGCCAAGGAGGGATTTTGCGCTTTTTCTGTTACGCTCGAAAAGTGCTAGCGCTCTAGGCTGCGAAGTCGACAACCGCGACAACTCGGTTTCTGTCGATGCGTGACTTTGCGGCTACAAAATATTTAAATAATATTTTTATATTATTTAAACATGGTGATATCTCTATGCTCTCTACTTATGCTCAGAAAGATATCAGATCCACACTGCATTAAAAAAATTACAACTTACGGTATAAGAACAGAAAACAGCGCAAAAGCCGTTGCTTGGCATTTTTAACCAGTTAAGTGTGTTTGATGACTATATCCGTCATGGAATTTATCCGTTCAAGAATTTAAGACACGAATTCATGTCAGTCATCGCAAATGTGTTAACAATCTTATATAATTATTCTTCATTAACTCTTTGCACTCGGCTGGCACCGCTGTGGCGACGTATATAATTTTCTTCAGAGATTATATTATTAATTAAATTCTATATTTTCATCGATTCAAACATTTCTTTTATTTTGAAATAAATGTACATTAATCAGTTAAGTGTGTTTGACGACTATATCCGTCAATGGAGACGTGGCAGAATTTTGTGTCATGACGGCTATATCCGTCATGCGTGAAACTTTGTCACGATTTAATATTTAAATTGTAATTTTGGCGAAAACTAAATTATATTGGTAAATTTTAATATTTTTAAAATGTTTAGAGGTCAAGACGAAATGAAACGAACAAATAAAAATTATAAATAATTTGAGTTGGATTCATAACTTCCTGAGGGCTAACTATACTCCTCATTGATTGATTATCGCTAACTGGTTAACCCTTAGCACTCGGATTAATGCAACAATTGCTTTATCAATAAATATCCTTCGTCTCTACGTTTTAAATATCCGGTTCTACGTACACTTCATAATACAGCGTTCTGTTTAAAATTATTATTTTAAATTTGATGTGTTTTCAGTTACAAAAACTTAGCCAAACGATAAACTTAGCAGAAGTAAGCATGAGTTTGATTTTACGTTGCTCAGAAATAAAATTCATAATATTATAAATGAGACGTTTGAATGTAGCCAAACAAACAACATCGATGCCAAACAAAAACATATTTTCGCGATACTTGTCCTGAAATAAAAAATTACAAAGCTCGAGATTCAATATTAAGTCTTGTACAATGTAAAAATACACAAAATAATTAGAATACTCATGCATAATAGTTATATTCGTTATCAAAATTAGTTTCGCTACATTTAATTCAACTGGTAAGTGAAAGTCGTCTCTCGAGTGCAAAGGGTTAAAATTAAGAAATTTCTTTCAGCGAAATGAGAGCGCTTTTGAGTTGAAAAGAATTTAAGGATCGTAACCGGGTTAACCAAACTTGACAAAAGACAACGGGTTGCATTAAAACTCCGATCACTTGTTGCCCATTTACCTTTTCTGCGCACCCTTTAACACGAAACCTACCGACGATTAAAGTAGACCTATTTGTACCTACAGAAATAAAAATGATAGGTATAATTTATATGGAAAATTGAAGAAACTAATTAACTAATTTTTTCTTGTATTATATTTTATATAAGCTACATTTTTTGGTATTTTTCAAGATCGGTTTCACTCGTAATGGGTGAACGTCCATTTGCAATGTTGGCAGTTCTTGATTAAAAAAAGAAATAAATATTTTCATACTGAATTATTTATCAACTGCTTTAGTTTTCCAAAAACAACAGAAATGTAAAAAATCAACAATGCAATTGCTTCTTTTTAAAAGTGGGCCAACTGTCCCGGACTTAACCTATTTTTTTAAATGAATTATGCGATGAAGATGGTGGAACGGTTAAATTTAAGTACGATTGACATTAAACCTACCGAGATTAAAATAGACCTATTTGTACCCAAAGAAATCAAAATGATAGGTATTCTAAAAAATATCTAACGTAAGAAGAACAAACCTTTAGCTATATTTTTCACAGAAAAACACGAAAAATTACCCAAACTGAATCCTTGTAAATTTATATAATTTCTATTAGGTTGTCCCAAAAGTTTCTTTCCTTTTATTAATAAGCAATGGATGCATGATATTTTATGTTTCACAATATATTATTATTTTATGTAGGACCCATTTTTCTCTATTTTTTCCCTCCATCTCTCGTTTAACAAATAAGGCTGAATGTTTATTTAAACATTGCTAGACGAAAGCATTGCGTGAAGATAACGAAAGGAACTTTCGGGACAACCTAATATAAGAAATTACCGCTTTGGTAGATTTAGTGTTAATTACTTCTATTCCTACCACGGTTCTATCCACATTTTCGATTGTAGACAGTAATTCGTTAAGAAATTATCGTCAATTTTTATTTATTTTAGAGATTTAACCTCTTAGCTACGGCAAGATTTTTCGCGGAGCTGTACCACTGTACGTCATGGCCTGACGCAGACTATATCCAGAGGTACTTAATACTGCGTGTTTGATATACTCGTGGTCGATCTGGCGATCGGTCGAGCTTGGTCGATTTTGCACGTGGTGTGTCAACTAAAGTTTCTCGAAGGACCACTCCCTTCGCAGGGAGACAAAATAACTAGGTTCAATGTTAACTAATTTATTTACAAGTTATTCCTCTGGTCGAGTCTGATGTTGGTTTGCGTGTGTTTTTCTCGGAGGCTTACTGAATTATAATCTACAAAACTATTTACAAGGCACACGACGCCTCGGAAGAGGTGCATCGGCGGGGATGAGGGACACGGATTGGCCAATTACAATTTTCCGAGTGATACGTTGGAGGTGGTGAATACGATCCGATTGGTCTACGAAAAACAAAAACTAACGAAAATACGCCTCCAAGTCGACGGTCACTCTCAAGTACCGATAGACCCTTGAGTGACGCTCGCGGGAAATCCGTGTCACCCTTAACAATACCGCAGCAGGTAATAAATTTGGGAGACGCTCCGAGGCCGTTGAAACACGCTAAACTAAACAAGTGTGGGCAAATCTGGCATGCAGCTGATGACAATAAACAAGCACAGTGAAAATACGAAGAGCCAAGGTGCCCGATGGCCTTCCAGATTTATGACCGCTTGTGAATGGAAAAACTAAAGTGGCTAGGCCCGCATTTGGCTAAAAACTAATAGCGCTGGCGCGAACACTACGTAATTATGTTACAACAAACATACGAATGAATAAATTATAGTTTGTTTCATAAATTTTGATATAAAGAGTCTGAAAAAGCATAATTGTGAACGCATATTACCATTGCGTAACAATGGTGTAAACAACTCTCAACGACTGAGAAATGAGTGAGCCACTATAGTGGTGTACCGTTCAGAAAGATTGCATCCGCGAAAGCCACTATAACGGCGTACAGTAGCTAAAAGGTTAACTACGGTCCTTGTGGTCGTTTTTCACCTAATCTAATTTTCCGTTCTAATTTCAGATAAATGTTTTAATGTTAGCGTTAAACTTGAACAAGGTATAAAATCAGCAAGAATCCCCAACTTGCGTAAAATCTGAAAAGCGTTGAGATTATAATAGTTACCGGATCGCCTCTAACGATTTGCAACGCAAGTTTCGTTTTCTCGTTCATCGGAGCGTGCTATAAAGTAGAACCAGGTTTATTGTACCAGAAGCCATCAAACCGTGTTAGGTTTCATGCATAAGAACTATCCCAAGTATCGCGTAACTTATTCACCAATGTTTGCACCGCAAAGATAGCGAGAAGAAGTCGGGTAGAAGTTCCTTTCTGGCATTAATGTTGGGGATAAGAGTAATTATCCTGTAACCTCAATTACGACAAAGCCTCTCACGAAGATCTTAGGATACCGTCGATTGAATAGGCTTTGCCGTAGACGAGAGCGAATTCTACAGAGGGTCTCGTTAAAACATTTCTAAAGACACGGTGGCCAGGTTTTGGCCAAGCGCGAGAGTAATCGTTCTTTTAAACTTTACTGGTCCAGACTTAGCCTGACCCAGATACATGTTGAGCAGGGTGCACGAGCTCCTGTGATCTTGCCTGAAGAGGCGTAAAGATAAAAAGCTTCGACGACTCCCTTTCTTCTTAAGAACGGTTAAGAATCTTCCTTGAATCCCTGGTATTTATATTAATGATCGTCGGTGTCGTCTGAGGATGATCGCGTTTCCTTCACCGGTTTCGCGTCGATACCACCGCCGCTGTATAATCGTTTCGAGTGACCACAGTAATTATGCACGAGCTTCAAAGTGACTGGCCAGAATTGGGTCGAGTTCATCCGTTCGACTGGATTTAATAACAGAACGACCGATGAATCTTGCAAACACTGAAAACATGAAATGTCAGATAATCACGGTAAAACGCGTCGCTCCAGGTGTATCGCAGAAAATATTAGGTTGGGGAAAAAGAAATCCATTATTTTTACGTGAAATGATTTAAAACTGTTTTACGGTCGATCTTTAGCTCCTGGGCGATGCTACGACTACTAACCCGACGGTCAACTTCGATTGTCTCTGTGATTTTATCCACATTTTTGACGACGGACCTGCCTGTGCGAGGTTAACATGCAAGCATCTTTAACATGAAAAATACCTGAACGGAATCGACGAAACCGAAATTGCACGTAATTAGCTCTTACAGTATCGGGACCATAAACACCGTTCACAATTTCAGCCGTCTGGCTTGCATTTTCGCCTTTATCAAAGAAAAATTGTAAAATGTACCGAATTTTCTCTTTGTTCACTTCCATTTTTAACATCTTCTAACTCACAACTCAATGGACCGAACAAAAAACAGCAAAAGAATTTGTTTAGTGCGAAATTTCACCTCGACAACGAGCATAAATCTGAAATTGTTTGATCGATACTTTACGAAATATCGATCGCTACAGCCATCTACCGAAAAAATAATCGATTTCTTTTTCCCCAACCTAATATTAACGGACGAGATTGGGATTTTCTGGGATTTTTTTTTTCTATTAATTTTTTCATTCTCCTTGGAGAAAAGGGGATTCAATTTTTTTTTAGCAGGTATATCGATACTCGGGAAACTTTTTATTTTTTCGGGTACGGGGATTTAACCCATTAGCTGCCACGATCACTGTTTGGGGATTTTGGAATTTTACGTTTACCGCTCGGCGTGAAAAATATATATGGTACGCTTGACAATTTAATTTCATTTTATATATATCTGTCGATATTGTGTGTAACAGAAAGCGTGTATTTTGTGCTTCGTTTCTTTACAACAAGCGGTCAAAATTGAAATTCATATGTAAGTTGAACGGAACAAAATTGTCATATTTAAAGCTTAATATTTTTGGTTTCATTTTTTATATTGTAATGAAATACAGTACATAAATGTACATAATTTAGAGGTAGTAACGATCCGTTAGTTACTCGGTCTTTTGTTTTTTATTCAAATGATTTTACCGATCATTTTACAACGATACCCATTTGGGACTTTTTAAAAAATATCAAATAATTTCAAAACATAATTTCAATATAATTATATCGTTACACAACTTTTTCTGCATATTCATAACTTATTCAGCCAAAAATAAAAACAAAAAATTTGGCAATTAATGGGTTAAGAAACTTCGAAAAATCCAACTTCGTAATAGAAAGATTTTACGATCAAACAATTTCAAAGGATCGAGGAGTATTTGTTTCCTTGCAATTTTTCTTCTGTATTTTTTGTCGCGTCGAGTAGGTTATTTGCGACAGAGGGGATGCTGTTAAGGCTCGTTCAAGTTTTGTTGAAAAGATTAGCGTCGGTTGAGCACTCGATCGTATTTTTTATGCTTTTTTATTTGCTTCTGGAAATTTTATTTCTAAAAAAATATCGAAATACACACGAAGCTCTTTTAAAAGTTTCCTGGGATTCCTGAAACTCTACCTTAGTAATTAACGGTTCTGTTAACCTCTTGGCTTATAACCACGAGTCACATTCGCAGTTTATGGTCCAGACACAATAAAGGCACGCTGTAATTTTAATCGGTAAGCCTGAGAATTTTCAAATATGAATTGCGTCTTATATTTCAGTGTTTAGCATTTGACAATGATAATCGTGAATCGGTTGAATTTTTCACGGTGCCCAAATCCGATAGTCGTAGCGCAAAAATATAAACAGAGCGATTAGGTGGAATAGCGACGATGCAATTCGAATAGGAGATAAATTAGTTTTTTTTAACACTAAAATTCTATAAATTTACAACGATTCAGTTTGCCGAATTTTTCGTGATTTTCTGTGAAAAATATAGGTAAAGATTTATTCTCCTTACATTAGATATTTTTTATTTCTTTGGGTACAAATAGGTCTCCTTTAATCGTCGGTAGGTTTAGTGTTAAATAAGATTTCATATTTCTCATGTTTTCGTGAATATGTAATTTTCATGTTTGCTTTACAAAAATGTAAAAAGGATAAAATATTGTTCCAATCGTCCAAAATCACCAGAAATGTGTTTAAACTGTTTTAACGAGTAACGTTACATTTTATTTTAAATATAAATTAATGTATAACAGGGCAAAGTAGTTCAGTGAAAAAGACTTTAAATAAATTATTTTCATGTTAACATATAGTATAACGTAGCGTGTATATTTTTAATATTTTTATTTTGTACATTTTATATTTTTGCCGGTCCTTATTCCATTAAATTCCTGTGTTACAAATAGGATTTTTATAAATTATTTGTAAAATCCTATTCAACTTGAAGAAGAACGTCACTTAATATTTGAGTGACCGGGCAACGTGTTAAAGATTTATTTCTTACACAGGTTTTTAATTTCAAAAATATTTTATATTACAAATAATATATTTTTGTAATATTTTGTAATATTTTATATTATCTTTGTAATATTTTGTAATATTTTATATTATTTTTGTAATATTTTGTAATATTTTGTAATATTTTATACTACAAAAATATATTATTATAAAATATTACTTTTGTAATATAAAATATTTTTGAAATTAAAAACATGTGTGAGAAATAAATCTTTAATAATATTTTGTAATATAAAAATAAATATTTAATAATATTTTTTAATATAAAAATAAATATTTAATAATATTTTTTAATATAAAAATATACTTTGTAATATTTTATATTACAAAAATATATTACTATAAAATATTGCTTTTGTATTATAAAATATTTTTGAAATTAAAAACACGTGTAAGAAATAAATCTTTAATAATATTTTGTAATACAAAAATATACTTTGTAATATTTCATATTACAAAAATATATTATCATATATTACAAAAAAGGATTTTAAAATATGCAAAGAATTTTTCAAAACCCAAAAAAGAGACAAAATTTTAAACTCTTTATTGAAAAGGATACGTTGCAAAGTATCAGTGTATTCCTAAAATACTAAAATTTAGTAAGGCTTGAAGTTGAAACACCCGATTTACCTGTTCTTATTTTTTTACTAAACAAAAAGCTAATTCTTTCGTTTACGGTAGTTTGGTTTTTTTAATAATCGTTACGCAAGAAACAGATACCGTTGATCATTTTTTCTCGGTACCATTTTTACCTCCTACGTATTTACAGAGACTCGCGCTTCATCGTTGTTCCTCTTGACTGCGTCTCTTCGCTGCGCGCTTCTTCCTTTTTACCACTATCACGAAACCGGCAATGAACTGGAACAATGAGCTCGGGCTCGGTTTGACGGCTTAATTTCGCTAATTAACCGGGTATTTTGCTTGCAAGCGCAAAAATAATTGCATAAAAGGCCGGAAGTATGGCTGGTAACATTTTGAATCCTTATTTCACAAACTCGAGCATTTATAGCAAATTAACATCGTATTTAATTTCCTGAAAATATAGATACGCTTAATTAAATCGAAATAATAGTTCTTGCGGTTGTAGCGAATCTTGGTGAAACGTGAAATCATGGTTGATGTTGGAAGAAAAAAATTATTTACACGGAACACATTTTAGTTGAAAGCACACGTGGTAGAAAAAATTGTTTATTTTGTAGAAAAAGAATTGAAATGTGAATTTATACAGAATGGGGTAGAAATTGTTTAATTAACGTAAATGCAAATATTTTGTGAATTTATTCCCATAATAATATGTACAATTAATTTTATTTATGATAATTAGTAGCATAGTAAATATTTAATATTGCACAGAGAAACTTAGAACTTTTTTCTGCATATACAGTACTGTGTATAAAAGTCTTAGACCGTCTATAAAAAAAAAAAAAATGTTCAGCTGTTTTAGTTTAACTTCGGTTAATTCTTGAGAAATAGTTAATTCAACAAATATTAATTGGGTAGACAAATGTTGATCAATTTAGAATAATGAATCATAGCTACAGTTTTTTGATAAAAACTGTTGAATAATATTTGATAAACTTTTTTGGCACTCTCTGACATTCTGTTTTTAGCTCATTAGACAGCTCACTTCCTTTATCTGTTTCTTTTTTTTCTCTGGCTCTTTTTAAATAATCTCACAAACGGTCTACAATATTTAAAACAGAGCTCTGTTTACTCTACAATTTTTTTAAAATGATCAATACAATGAAAGCAATATTTAAGAATTCTTTGTATATAATAGTATCTAGGAATGCTTCCCAAAATAACATTTAATTGTGGTCAGATCAATAACATAGGTGATCTAAAACTTTTGCACAGTACTGTATATTCCGTCCTACAGATATTTTTTAATTCTATTTTTTTATCTATGCACTATTTTCTGAAACACAGATTTATAAATTGGTAACTGTTATTTTGAATTAGAGTTTGCTATATATTAAATAATAGTTTGCTCTATATTAAATAATAGTTTGCTATATATGAAATAATAGTTTGCTATATTCTAAATAATAGTTTANCAGATCAATAACATAGGTGATCTAAAACTTTTGCACAGTACTGTATATTCCGTCCTACAGATATTTTTTAATTCTATTTTTTTATCTATGCACTATTTTCTGAAACACAGATTTATAAATTGGTAACTGTTATTTTGAATTAGAGTTTGCTATATATTAAATAATAGTTTGCTCTATATTAAATAATAGTTTGCTCTATATTAAATAATAGTTTGCCATATATTAAATAATAGTTTTCTATATATTAAATAATAGTTTGTGATATATTAAATAATAGTTTGCTGTATATTAAATAATAGTTTGCTCTATATTAAATAATAGTTTGCTATATATTAAATAATAGTTTCCTATATATTAAATAATAGTTTGCTGTATACTAAATAATAGTTTTCTATATATTAAATAATAGTTTGCTATTATTAAATAATAGTTTGCTGTATATTAAATAATAGTTTCCTGTATATTAAATAATAGTTTCCTGTATATTAAATAACAGTTTGCTGTATATTAAACAATAGTTTGCTGTATAGTAAATAATAGTTTACTACACTACGTTAAATATATAGTTTACTATATAAATAAAATATAATCGTTTTGTTAAATGCCTCTTTTTTCTTAAATATCTAGCATCATATAATCTCTACCCTCAATAGATTGTAGATAGAAAGTTTAAATATTTGCCACGAAAAATGGCGAAGGAAGTAATACTTCCTAAAACACTTCGTTATGCGCTTAACATCTTGAACGACTTTACGCTATAGGTCACTGAGTTTGTTATAAAAGTGACTCTCATCCCCCGTGCTGGAAATATAATATTTCTATGAAAACTCGAACATTATTCAAGCTTCTTTGAGGTACACGTTTACGATTTCCTCGTAAATAATTGCAGGAGCAATATTTTTTAGCATTTTTCAAAGTTATAAAGATAATGATAAAATTATCTTGCATGTTATCTTGGAAAAAGTATTAAGGTACTTGGGTCAACAGATTGTTGGTTTAAAAGATATTTTAACTTCAGTTTCTCGATATTCTATCATATTTCGACTTAAACTCGGACGTTTCTTCTCTGCTCCGTTGCTGGTGCGTACGAAAACTGAAATTAAAATATCATTTTTCAAGTTAAGTACCTTAACACTTAGCCGACCGCGCTTGCCGCAGCTAACCGTACGCTTTACACCGCACATTTTTCGCAAGTAACGCGGACCAATTTTCACTACTTAAAAGATACAAAGAAAGTATAAAAGTGTTTTTAATAGATAAATTATATTTAACGGTAATGATCCTGTATCGCATAGTTTATATAAAACATTAGAATAAAACTAATTAAATACATCTTTTCTATTTATGTAAAACGTAAAACTAAATATAAGTTATATGATCTGAACACGAAATTAAAAATAAATACTAGATTTAGTATTTTTTAAAAGTACGATAACGTTCGGATCGCGTAAGTTTATGTAATGGTACGTTACAAAATTGGCAAATATAATCCGTATATCCATTTCCTTTATTAGGGGATCATACTCTACATTTTGTAGAGTACTGTGCGGATTTTTTTTTTTTTTATTTTTTTTACCACATGTCACTATCAAGAAAATAAATCTACTAAATTCACAATAAGCAAATATTTATATTCTACTTTTAAAACATTGCAGTAATGTACCGCGTAGTGGACACTAATGACTCTATTGTTAATGAGATCATTTTTAAATAAACTCATAATAATGATTTTGATAATAATCATATAATAATGATAATAATATTAATAATGATAATAATATTAATAACGATAGTAATATTAATAATGATAGTAATATTAATAATGATAGTAATATTAATAATGATAGTAATATTAATAATGATAATAATGATAGTAATATTAATAATGATAGTAATATTAATAATGATAATAATATTAATAATGATAATAATGATACCATTAAATAACAAAAGAGAAATGATAAGTAAAATGTTGGACAGCGCGTTGCTTAAAAAAAAAATGAAAGATCATTTTGTTATTTAGCAACTTATTTCAAAACAAAGAGATCTCTCCATTCGGTATATTGTATTCTATAGTACTGGAATAGTAATAAAGGAACTCATCGTAAATACTTTTGTTTGCAATTAAAGTTACATCTTGTCGAAAATAATCAGGCGTCCAGATAATTTTGAGCGGTAGTATAGGTATTGTAAAATATAAATTTTAAATTTTACTGTTAAATCGCAGTGATAGCAATTTTATAATTTGAATTTTCGAGCGGTAGTATAGGTATTATAAAATATAAATTTTAAATTTTGCTGTTAAACCGCAGTGATGACAATTTTATAATTCGAATTTATCGATTATTAAGTAATTGCGTTAATTTGCGTGCTCAGACTATAGTATTACACTATTTTTCTTCGAATTTGGTTGTATTAACATTTATTTATTTCCAAATACATTTTACACAATTAAAATTCATTTTGCGTATATGGATAATTTTACGTTCGCGAATTATCTTAATGCTAAGTATTACTGCAATTTACACCCATAAAATTGATCGAGAATCGATAATATTAATTGGTACGTATTAAGAGATAAAACGTGATTTACGTATCTCATGCGTGCTTCGTAACGAGTACATTATTTGTACTACAGCGTTAAATACAGGTCAGGTTTAAATAATTTATTTCTATTTTTTTCTCGTTAAAATTTATCGACTTTGTTATTGAGCCATATTATTAACCAAATTGATTTGTTCCAAATCTTTTATGCAGAAATTTTCGTCATAGTTACGTAACTGATAAATAAAATTGCTTGAAATTTTTATACGTTACAATACGTTTATTTAAACACTCTTTCCATGTTATCGACAAAACTAAATCTGAATCTCAGCACATCTTTTTTTTGTATTTAAACATTTACACACATATTGTCAACAGTGCTGCACACCTAAATTTTTTTTAAAGTTTCACAAAACTATTATAAAAACTTAGTGTTCTTTTGGAAAGAAAAAATTGTAAATTATATAATTCAATATATATAAACAATATAAAATATTGTAAATTTGTATTATTCTTTCTTTATTTGGTTAATTTGTTTTGTTTTAAGTACATTTTAATTCTTTTGTAAAATTCTTTCGGTATTCAACGTGTTAAAGGTTCTAATCCGGTGCTAATTGTAAATTAGGATATTTAGAATTTTATTAATGTACACGTTTGAAGATTAATTACAATTTATTTATAAAAGTATTCGGAAATCGAAGTTAGGAAAAAGTGGAGTATAATAGTAGATAACAACTTTGGATAAGTTTCTTTAAATTTTAAGAAAATGAAACGCTTTGTAAAGAAAAATATTTGGCTGCGATGGAAAATAAGATTTTCTGGAAGTACTGAAATATCCGCTTCATT
>SMSQ01019733.1:0-29212 GCA_019453375.1 Ctenoplectra terminalis | reverse complement strand
GTTCCTATTTATAAGTCAACAAACCCCACAGTTGATGTTAGGTTCAGGTTATCTTCCTATTTTACGTTTCCAGGTTTTGAATTCCTCAATTTTATGCCAGGAACTATCCCACTGCCGGTTGTACCACGATTTCGAAAACACTCTGTATCCTAATATTAATATTATTTCATAGGAGTATTTTTTTAATCCTTAAATGGTCCAAGTTATGTCTGACGTTTGGTTCTGTTAGAGTTGAGCGCGGTGGACGCTTTTATGTAGTTAATTTTAGAAATACCGATGCTAATAACAAAACGGCCTCATCGCGATTCTCAGAGGAAGTGAATCGTAACAACTACTTAACACTAATATATGTATATGTACAATAGAGGCCGCTAATGCCGTCCTAGTTAAATTAATATCGCTAACTGATGTAGGCGGGAGATTTAAAATCCAGGGTACGAAAATAATAGGAGGGAGAAAACGAAAGTGAACGACAAGAGAAAAGTCACATAAATAACCTACGCACTTGGGTGAGCGTTTGACAACAGCGATGACGATGACCGTTTTACAACAGGGTCTAATGACAAAAGACGTACCCGCGGGCCGAGGTTTAGAAAACTACTCGAGGACACTCACTGTTTAACCCTCGCAATACGACGCCTGGATCTGGTACAGTACTATGCAAAAGTCTTACATCATCGGTGTTACTGATGTATTATATTATCTTTATGATATTTAACGATATATCGATGATATCGTTAAGATATCGTTAAACCAAATTAAGAAAGAGGCTGGTATTACGGTGGTTGATCAAATTACTACGATTAGACGAAGGAATTACATATTTCATATTTTTGGTAATATTATGTCTTGAATAATAAGAACATGTAGGTACCCTTTTTTGTTCTTGACACATAGACAGACAGTTTGACTATATTTTGATTTACTTGGCTAATGTATAAATTATTTGAGAATTGCGGATTTGATATTCACCTGTTGAAGAATTTCAGCTGTTTTTGGGTACCATTTTTTTATCAATTTTGATCACTAAAATATACAACGCCGTGTATAATAAGTAACATACAATAAAATTTGCCGAAAAAATTTGATTCATAATTTCGAAGAAGCTCGAATACAGCGCGAAAAGTTTTCTAACTGTATGTTGTTTACTTTATTTTAAATACAATCCTAAAAACGACCAATTTTTATTAGCTTTATGAGAGAATACTTAACATTAGAACTACCGAAATAGTCAAAATAACTGATTTGCATTTCTGTATATTTAGAATGCTACATTTACATGAATATCTTGTGTTGTTCGAAGACAAAGAGTACTTACAGTGAGTGATGAAATTATTACGATCAGACGAAGGAGTTACATATTTTATATTTTTGGTAATATTATATCTTGAATAATAAGAACACCATTTCTTATATTATAATAGGTACCATTTTTTGTTCTTGACACATAGACAGATAGTTTGACTGTATTTTGATTTGTTGGCGATACTATTTTACTTGGTTAATGTACGGTAAGAGGTATACTTGTAACAGGCTAACATTTTATGCTGACGTTGTTCATTTGCAATAGTGTGACTTGAAACTAGTCATTTATCAGATTACCTTTGTTCACTTGTGTTTTCCTTGATTGTTACTTGTTTTAACATTATTAAGTAGCAGCGTGTGCACTTATTATATTTTTTATATACATTTGCTAGCTTTAAATTTAATTCAACGAATCATGATATATATATCCTAACATTTTTTTAAATAATTTGTAGCAGATTTAAAATCATTGTTATACGTTATTAAAAATCTAACAATAATTTTTGTACTTTAATTTTGTACTTTGTACTGTAAATTTAACTCAACGAATCATGATATATATATCCTAACATTTTTTTTAATAATTTGTAGCAGATTTAAAATTATTGTTATACATTATTGAAAATCTAACAATAATTTTTGTACTTTAATTTTGTACTTTGTACTTTAAATTTAACCCTTTGCACTCGACTGGCGCCGCTATGGCGACATGCATAATTTTCCTCAGAGATTAAGTTTTGATTTTAATTCTGCATCTTCGTCAATTCAAACGCTTCTTTTGTTTTAAAATAAAGTACATTAACTAAGTAGATAAAAAATTGTAAACATTTGTAATTTTCTGTTTCTCTTTCCAAAAGAACACTAAGTTTTCACAGTAGTCCTCTAAAACTTAAAAAAGTTCGCCAGTGCAAAGGGTTAACTCAACGAATGGTGATATACATCTTAACAATTTATTTAAATAATTTGTAGCAGATTTAAAATCATCATTATACATTATTAAAAACCTAAGAATAACTTTTGTACTGAAAAAGGTGTTATTTCAATTATACTTTCAATTCCATCTTGCTCAAAATTTGAATAAGTAATTATTTCCAAGTGGTCATAATAATTTGATCACCCCCTGTAAGTTAATTATCAAAATAGCACATATTCGTTAGTTAATATATTATTAACATCAATATAATACAAACATGCATATGATCAATACGATATTGTAATTGTAGGATGAACGATCTCGGTTAGGTTTTAATTTCTCAAATGATTACGCAAAGTCTCTTTCTAGGAAGAAAATACTATCCATGTTTCGAAAAATATTTATCAATTCCAGCAACATCCGTGTCAAAATAAATGAATTAATCAGCTCAAACAAAAATAAACAAATTTAAATGATAAATTACACTTTACTTCAATCACTTCTACTCTATTCGTCTTAACGATATCTCAACGATATTCTCGNAGAGATATTATAAAGACGCCTTCGAAACGCACTTCTCCACGTCTCGACAAGAACTAACGATTATTCGTGCTTCTCGAAAGTTGTCAGCACGACTACAATGTATCGTCATTTTGACGCTATGACGTCGTTCGGGCCGCCTGGACCCGTCGCCAGACAACAGACGCGGCCGCCGAACCTACATACATATACATATATATATTCGCGCAAAACTGAAAAACTACCGAACCGATTTTTCTCAAATTATAAATCATCGTTCCTGAATACTCTAGGCCGGACATAGACTACGTAACATGTCTCAGAAACGCCTTATTAACATATAATTAATATGTAAATTTTCTCATGTATGCAACTGTTCTGCAGACAGTTCATTTCTCACGAGAAAACTGGATTACCACGGATATGTGTTATCCTAAAGGATAATTCTAATAAATGTGAATCAGTTACGTAATATGAATATAACGTTAATATTATAATACGTATAATATTATACGAGAGCGGGTGTGATAGTTGTGGATATTTATCGATATCTGTGTTGGCAGTCACACGTCTAGTTACCAGTTTCGTAGTGACAATTAACGGTACGATCGTCGACTAGTCAACGGCCATGGAACGCATACATATCACCACGAGTAAAAAGTTAGTATAATTAATGTTATTTCAGTACTAATAAATTCACTTGTAATTTATATATATAACTTTGTTAACCTTTTAACCGCGGAACTAACCTACCAAAAGCGCGTGAACGCGTCGCGTGGTATTTATTGTGACAAGTTAACTCGCCATGCCCATAGTAAACGCGTAACGATACAAATTGCAAATCTACGTTTGTCACCTTCAAAGTTTTATGACGAGTCAACTCGTTATACGTAGTTAAAGGATTAAATACAGTTTTCAATTTTATTTTATTTGTTTCAAAATATTATTGTCTTCGATATCCGCGAAACGGTAAATATTGAATACGATATGTCACAAAATCAGATCAGTCGGAAGAAAGATTTCTAAGTTTAAACAAAATTTGTATTATTAATGTTTGAACTAAATAGGTATTAATTACGAATTTATAATAAAAAGCTAGCTTCCTAAATTTTAACGATTATTTTTTCACTATCAAACAGAAAATATGAGGTCATCCTTTTCCTTTTTGAAAAGAGTTGTATAAAAAGTAATTTATTTATAAATTTCAGTTACAAAATCACAATTTTAAATAGGGTAAACCGAGGCGAATCGAATAAAAATAAGAATTCAGTCAAAAGAAAGATTTCTAAGTTTAAACAAAATTTGTATTATTAATGTTTGAACTAAATAGGTATTAATTACGAATTTATAATAAAAAGTTAGCTTCCTAAATTTTAACTATTATTTTTTTTACTATTAAACAGAAAATGAGGGTACTAATATTTATAAAAATTGTCAATACATTATTAATCAAAAATAGTCGTTACACACGTCGTTGAATTCCTATTGGAGAGCTTAATAAATTGATAATAATAAAAATATATAGTTCCATTTGAAAAAGTTACATTGGCAGTGATATCTTTTAAAATTAAAATACAAAAAGGAATCAAAATATTTTATTAAATTCCTTCCATGAGATCAAAAATTTTTATACAAAACACCTTTTTGTATTTTAAATAATAGTGTGTATACAAATAAACTAGACATACTATACACATAACGAATACTGTTTTATAAAATAAAAACTAATATTAAAAATTAATCTTCTATATAAATTAGATGATACAACTTTTTTACACAATTTTACTGACATAGCGATAGCATTTTTATTATATACATTCACATTGCTTGGAACATATTATATCTACTATATTTTGTTTCTAAATATATTTCAGTAATTATAAATTCATTTATCTTAAAAAAAATATATTCACAAATTGTTATCGTTGCGGAATAACGAGCATTGCAAACTAATGATTCAGGACACAATAATTGCAAAAACGAAATATCGTCATATTAAATCAATTATATCCTCATTACTTCCCGATGTTTTCTTTCACGCTGAAAATAAATTGAAACCGAGATATCGTTATTTCATTTTTCAATCGTTGTTTCGAACGTCAACCCCGTAAACCAATTGCTAATTCCATTTGCGATGCTGTTCCAAAAAAGCAAGTTCCAAATGAAATCATTGAGTTAATCGATCCAGTAGATACCGTTTTTATGCAATTAGTTTAGATGCTACACGCGGACGTAATGAATTGGACCGAAACGAACAATTCCTGATACCGTTTAACTTCAAATTATTTTATTTATAATAAAATCGATAAAACAAGAAATCAAAGGCAAATAAATTTATCCTTTCAAAAAGAAGACAAAATTCTTCGAACAATGCTTCGTTCTTTTAAATCAATATCTACCTCTAATATGTGTCTAAATAAAAATAAAAATCTATGGTAACTGTGCAACGATTATGGTTATATGCCTGTTTGAAAAAATGAAGCGTAACATTCGTTCACAGAATCTGGAATATGTATAAGAATAGACAAAATTAAAAAGTACAGTTCTTAACACATTAAGACCAACACTGAACTTTTCGTTTAACACGTTGACGCCGGCATGCATCACCGGTGGGTCACACGCGTCTGTTCCGTGGGACAGCATGCATCACAGTGGGTCACACTTGTATTTCACAAAATAGATTTATTTTTCAATTCTCAACATAATAAACAGACATTCAATATTATAAAAATAACATAATTATTTAATTTTTTTGTGGGGCGGACCACTAGTTGAAGCGTCGCCGCACGGAACGAACCGCGAATCCGCGCCGGCGTCAACGTGTTAAGCATCATTGGTACTTAACCGTTTGAGTCCCAAGGGGTATTGAGAAAAGACTGTCGAAAAATCCCGAACAGCGCAACCGCGCTTTCTCTAAATGAGTACGAAAAGACCCAGCCGGCGCTTGTCTTCCCATGCTCAAGAGGATTCGTTCATTAATCACAGTAGTATTTTCATTCTCACTCTCGTCATCATTTTTCGACATTGGACTGTGATATCTGCGAACTGTGTCGTATACCTACATTTATAGAATAAAGTATTATTATTGTTTTGCAATTTGTTTCTTGCTACATACACGGCTCCACGAACTTCGTGGGAGCTAAACACCGGCAACTTTGTTTTTCTTTTTCTTTATTATTATTACAAATCCGTTTTATTCTCAAATTTGATCAAAGTTGATTAGAGGAGTATACGAACACATGATCTTTGAAAATAAGCAACAAAGAAATTATCTCTACAATGCTTTATTTTACTCAACTTTTTCCTTAGGCGTTCGTAATTTCCCCGCTCCCCATCGCCCATAAATCTCACCGCCATTTACCGCGCCGCTTAATTAGCCTCTAACTCGAAAATCAGTTTGATTAAATCGTGACGAATTAGATTTAGCCAATTTACAAGAATCAGAAGCGTCGACGACGGCTCGACCAAGATCATGCAAAACCTTCCGGGAGAATTAACCGCGGCCGCGAAACTTAACCGTGCGAATGATCGTCAAAGCAGTCGAGCAACTAACTTAATTCTTCCCCTTAGCGTCGAGGATGCGAAAAGGAGAAGCAACCGAGTCGAGGAGAACTCGCGGGACGTTGTTTCTTGTCGAAAATGTTGCTCGAGGCCACGCGGTGACTTTCGTACCCCCTCTCTTCGAAACGAACGCGTCTCGCGAAAGGGAGTATTTATTACGCTCTGGGGACAACCCTTTATAAATAACGCAGTTATGCGCGCTGTACGCGTAACGATACAAATGCTGGCTACGTGTGGCCTCGTGATAACCAGCTCCGTGAACCGTGAGGCAGAAAGGGGAATGAAAGCGATGGGGCGACGGAGACGTAACGACGATGAAAACGAAAGTGTTGGTATTTTCTATGGGGATATATTCGAAATTGGAGGTGCGTGCTGAGATATTCTACCGGTGATAAGTATTTGCCTATCCACCGAGCACGTGTTCATCATGGTGATACATTATTATAAAACGAATAATTTAACGCTAAAGCTAGCAAAGCGGTCAGAATAAATCGCATTTTCTCATAGAAATTTTATACATTTATAAAAGTTCGGGGAATTTAAAACTTTATTCAGTTCGGGGAATTTTTTGTAATTTTTTGTGAACAATATAGTTAAAGATTTGTTCTCCTTGCGTCGTATTTTTTTCAGAATACCTATCATTTTTATTTCTTTGGATGCAAATAGGGTTACTTTAATCGTTGGTAAGTTTAGTGTTAAACACTTTGCACTCCGCTTGCGCCACTATGGCGACATGAATAATTTTCTTCTGAGGTTATATTTTTAACTAAATTCTATATTTTCATCGATTCAAACACTTCTTTTATTTTAAGATAAAAGTAAATTAACCAAATGAGTAAGAAATTGTAAACATTTGTAATTTTATGTTTTTCTTTCCAAAAGAACGTTTTAAGTTTCCACAATAGTTCTTTGAAACTTAAAAAAGTTTAAATTAAATTAAACATTAATTATTTAATATAAATTAAATATAATTAATTTAAGTTTAAATTAAACTTAAAATAGGGTTAAAAAAGTTATGGAATTGTTGCTGCTAAAACTATAGTGTCCCAAAAACGAAGAGTAAGTGTCATTAACACTAGAACTACCAAAGTGGTCAAAATGACCCATTCATAATTTTTTACAGAATCTTTATAAATTAACTACGGTGCCTTTGGGCAGATTTTCCGCGATTTTCTATTAAAAATATAAATAAACTTTGGTTTGAATTGCATTACATATTATTTTATATATTTTCCACTTTGATTTCTTCGGTAGAAATAAGTATACTTTAATCGTCGGTAGTTCTAGTGTTAACTGGGAGTGTGATTTATAAACCACATTAATTTCATATCACTGAAGTGATATTCTATTTTAAAAGATTTTTTTTTATTGTATTTATTTTATTTTTATCTTAGTGGTATATAAGCCACAGCCGCTATTTAATGTTAGAAAAAATTAACATTGTTTACATACCACACTCGCCTCTGGCTATAATTTTAGTATGTGGTTTATAAACTATACTCGCAGTTAAAGGGTTAAGTATAACATTATTTCGCGGAACTCGAGATTATAAACAATAGAATATTCACAATCTAGGTAGTACATAATCCACTTTGATTTCTTCGGTAGAAATATGTATACTTTAATCGTCGGCAGTTCTAGTGTTAATCAGTTAGCTGTGATGACCTCTTTGAAAAGTGTGTAATAAATTATGTCGCAAAAATAAAGCGGTATTCGTCAGAGAGTATGCGTAGCTGCTATGAGATTGAATTACACATAATTTCATCTATCGAACGTTGAATTAAAAAAAAAAGGATCAAAGTCGAGCGATAAACTTAGGATTCAGATTAATTACGTGTTTGTACAATCCGTAACGAGTTACCTAGGGAATAAAAAGCTACGCGACGTAAAATTACAGGAACCGTGGTTTTATTAGTTTGCTACCACTTTTGTAGCGCTCAACATGAAGCACAATTCCAGTTTGTAACAAAGTTTCAGGATATCTTATTCAATTAGTATCGCACTTGAATTCAATAAATGAGTTGTAGTTCGCAACAAATAATATAAAAAAAAAGTGAAATATGAAACTCGAGGGAAAAATGAAAATAAATGAACAAAGAATTTCTGAGAGATAGATTTCTCGTGAAACTTTGGAAAATAGAAAAATCATTTAGAAATTGTGGAAAATATGTGTATATTAGTATGGTAAATTGGTCGGTTTCTTGCAACGGTACATAAATATTATTGAAATATATTAATTAATGACATATTAATCACTGAAAGTTATATTTATTACCTTAGTAAGGAATCGATAGATCGTTAATTAAAATAATTTGTTAAAAGAAACTTTTTAACAGAGGAAGAAGATTTTTATTTTTATTCACTTTAGATTTTTAGAATTTTATTTACTTTAGAAGAAAATGTTTTATTTAATCTATAGTTTAACAATTAAATAAACCTGAATATAAGGAATTTTTAATATAACACAACGATTCCATAAAGTTTGACGTTTACAAACTTACGTCATTTTTATTGCAAAGTAGCTGAATTATTTATACACAAAATTCAATTTTATCGTATTATAATATCACATTTACGTTCTGTTCAAAGTAAGCAACTGTTCCGATAGTTATAAGCGGTAATATATATCCAAATTATATTGTATAAGCTACATTTTTTGGTATTTGGAGTGGATGGGCTCTAACCCGAATATTCGAGTCAGACCGTCCATTTGCAATGTTGGTATTTCTCGATTAAAAGAATAAATAAATATGATGTATATTGTATATACTAAATTATTTATGCGTTGCTTTAATTTGCCTAAACCAACAAAAATTTTAAAAACCAACAATGGAATGGCTTCTTTCCAAAAGTTGTCGAACTATCTCGAACTTACTGTCGTGTATATGCGACAAATTTTTCATTAGAAAAAACATATTTCGATTTACGTTGCAAAGAAATAAATATTTTAATATGTCGCGAAGTAGAATTTATATATATTCTGAATTACTTATGCGCTGCTTTAATTTACTCAAATCAACAAAAATATAAAAATACCAACAATGCAACGGCTTTTTTCTAAAAAGTCGTCCAACTATCCCGGACTTACCCTAACAATTTTACTAAACAGTATAAATGCCCTTCAAATTTCATATTTTATACAGAAAATAAGTTTCACTAAAAACAGCGAGTGCCCTAAAACTTTTGAACGAGGGTGTACATATAGGCTCCGTAACGAATTCTCGTTCGTTAAATACTCTTTTTTCGTTACCGAAAAAACGCTATTACTTGTCCTGTACCAACATTGCTATCTTCCATATTTGAAGTTTCTTTTGCTACTTTTTTACAATATTGGACAAACTTCATGTACTTCGTTAAATCTTCAAAACTGAATATAAAGTTTTCCCATACCGCCAAACAGGAAAATCTTCCAAAAAAGCTGCCGCAGTAAAGGTATTAAAAACATTCAATAAAAAAACACGATACATAAACGGTACATTAATTAAATCATACAATACAAATTCCACTATGCTCCAAATTATTATAACAACTCTATCTCTTCATCAAACAGCCCAGAATAACGCCTTTTTCACGCCCACTATTTAAAACTGACAGAAAAAAAAAAATTAAATAGTTTCAAATATTCATCTCAGCTTAACTACCAACCCAATCAATCTCTACTGCCCGCCATTTTGAGAAAGCTCGAAACCTAGTCACAACTAATATTGAACACTAGAACTGCTGTATGAGTCAAAAACTAGTTTGTAATTTCTCATAAAAATTTTATAAATTTACTGTGGCGAAATTTTATAAATTTACTGTGGCGCAATTCTATAAATTTACTGTAGCCCATTTTTAGAAATTTTCTATAATATTTTGTACAAAATATGCACGAAGAATTGTTACCTTCGTTATAAGTATTTTTTCAAATACTCATCATTTTAATTTCTTTGCTACAAATAAGTCTATTTTAGCCCTCTATACCCCGAATTTTGTCTACTTATCAGAGAAAAAATTACGATTGATTACAGTTTTTCACTTTGACTTAAAAATTTTTTAACTAATAATTACCGTAGATGGATCGTGGTGTCGCCACAGTAATACAGTAATCAAATTCAATAGCGCAGCGATAACTGAACAAAATTAATTTTTTAAAATATAGATACATCAGTTTCTAACTTTTAAGTCACACGGTCCCATAGAGGGTTAATACAGTAGAGCGTTAATTATCCGAATTATCGATTCAAAGAATAAACAAAGCCAAAAGACTACGTGGATCGTGGTGTCGCTACGGTAATACAGTAATCAAATTTAATAGCGCAGCGATAACTGAACAAAATTAATTTTTTAAAATATAGATACATCGGTTTCTAACTTTTAAGTCACACGGTCCCATAGAGGGTTGAGCGACCAGACCCTTCTAGCCCAACGCGAGAGAGAAGAAAATCATTGCAAAAGTATACACAATGGGACGAGAAACACTGTGAGACAGAGAAGAAGAACGACCAGAAGAAACGAAGGAAGAAGCATCGGAAGAGAAGATCGGAGAACGTAAGAGAGGAAGAGAAGAGAAGAGAAGAGAAGAGAAGAGAAAAGAAGATAAAAGAAGAGAGCGACGGCGAAGGGAACGGTAGGGGGTGGAGGAGAGAACACCACCCCGCGACGCGCCCATTGCATTCCACGCATCCTTCGCCGCTGCAAACCGCTTTGACTCGCCGACCGTAGTCGAGGATCGAACTCGAACGCTATCGATTGTAGGTATTTTGCGGGGCCGACAATGCTTCCACTCAGGTCTGGCTTAACCCGCTCCTGCTTTACTTCGCGACTGGGCCTCGAGGTCGAGGCGACCGCTTGCTGCCTCTCGAGCTTCATTTCCCCAACGTTTTCTCTCTCTCGTCAAACGAACCGCATTCTTTCCAGATTTGCCTTTCGATCCACGCTCTCCGTGAAATCGTTAACCTTTCGCGTTCCTCGATACCTTGTCCCCTTCCCAGGAATTTGGCTTATTATTAATCGAGGACTACTGTATTTATGCGCACCATCGAAGGGTAATTTGAAAATTAATTATACATTTTTAGAATGTTCCATGAATGGATACATGTATATGGATACGGTGGCTCACGCCCAAAATCGTCCACCCTTTAACCCTTTCGCTACCAAGGTCGTATATATATATATCGTGTATCGTATATACCTTACGATCAAAAAGTAAACCCGGAATTTGTCGGTAAAACGATAACTGTTCGATCCATTCATCAATTTATATTTTATTTCCTTCAAAATAATCTCCATCGCAAGCTATACGCATGTGCCAGCGCCTCTTCCATTCTTCAAAACATCTTTCGTACGCCGATTTTGGAATCGCCTTCAGCTCCTTCTGCCAATTCTCCTTTATCGTTTCAGCAGTGTGAAAATGCTCTCCACGTAGTGATAATTTGATTCGTGGGAACAGAAAGAAGTCACACGGTGCCGTGTCAGGTGAATATGGAGCTTGCGGAACGGTATTAACGTTATTTTTGTTTAAACAGTCGCGTACGAGGTGAGATGTGTGAGCCGGTGCGTTGTCACGGTGAAGAAACCACGAGTTGTTTCTCCACAATTCCGGCCTCCTGCGACGAACATTCTCCCTCAAGCGTTTCAGCACGCTTAAATAATATTATTTATTAACAGTTTGATCTGGTGGAAGAAATTGAGAGTACAATTTTCCTAACCTCATCGATGTTTTCGACGGTCAGAGAGGTTGATGGACGACCAGAACGTGGCAAATCATCAACAACAGTACGGCCATCTTTTAACATTCTGTACCATTCGTACGCTTGCGTTTTCGACATTGTCGAGTCTCCGTACGCTACCGTTAACATTTTTAATGCTTCCACACATAATATTTTATAGGGAACACAAAATTTCAGGCAGATTCTTTCTTCAACTAGATTCGACGTAGCGAAATTCGCAGAGTACATCAAACAGTGACTTGTTTACAATGCTATAACGCAAAAAACTATCCAACAGATCGCGCTGAAAAGCGACATGTAAACAATTGACAGACCTATCAACATAGAAAAAAAAGTTTTGTATCAATATCTCAACCATGGATCGTTTAAGCGCGAAATTCCGGATACTTTTTGATCAGAAGGTATACGGTCTCAGAAATTAAACAATCCTTTACTAAAACCGTACATGGATATCTTCTACAGCGAAAAATTATTTTTATTTTTATTCACACGTGTTATAACAATCCTGTTAGAGATACAAGATATTAATATCCTTTTCGTTGAATGACATTGACGCCCGTTTTGTTGTTACCAGGCATTCAACAAATGTTTATCAAAAATAGTTAAATTCAGTTTGCCTCTGTCAACACGTTCTCGCAATCCCGTTCAATCTTTACATAATTTATTTATTGTATAAAGTGTTCGCTGACGATCTTCTATCTCTAATAAATTTCTATATAATAATAAAATAATAAAATTCTATAAATATACATTTTTCAAGATTTGCGGTAATTTTCTGCAAAAAATATGGATAAAGGTATATTGTTCTTGCACTATGTATTTTATTTTAATGTCTATATTTTTATTTCTTTGGTAGAAATAAATATAATCTTCGATAGTTCTAGTTATCATAATTTATATTGGATAATATATATTTCAATTTATATTATGTATAAATTCATAATTAATAAAATTCAGTAGCAAGGGCATATAATATAAGTATTTTAAAATTAATTTCTACGCACGGAAAATATGATTTCATCCAGAGGAATAAATTTTTATTTGCAACAGCGAAGCTTCGGTATAGCAAAGTGTGTAATGTGTATTCGACCAGTATTTGTTAACAGCTGTTGACACGTGTTGATTTTGTAATGTTTCACGAGACGCGAACGAAAAATATAACACGGATTTCCATGCGTTGGCACGAATTTATTTATTTGATGGAAAAATGCCCGAGGGCATTCTCGTNGATCGCGCTGAAAAGCGACATGTAAACAATTGACAGACCTATCAACATAGAAAAAAAAGTTTTGTATCAATATCTCAACCATGGATCGTTTAAGCGCGAAATTCCGGATACTTTTTGATCAGAAGGTATACGGTCTCAGAAATTAAACAATCCTTTACTAAAACCGTACATGGATATCTTCTACAGCGAAAAATTATTTTTATTTTTATTCACACGTGTTATAACAATCCTGTTAGAGATACAAGATATTAATATCCTTTTCGTTGAATGACATTGACGCCCGTTTTGTTGTTACCAGGCATTCAACAAATGTTTATCAAAAATAGTTAAATTCAGTTTGCCTCTGTCAACACGTTCTCGCAATCCCGTTCAATCTTTACATAATTTATTTATTGTATAAAGTGTTCGCTGACGATCTTCTATCTCTAATAAATTTCTATATAATAATAAAATAATAAAATTCTATAAATATACATTTTTCAAGATTTGCGGTAATTTTCTGCAAAAAATATGGATAAAGGTATATTGTTCTTGCACTATGTATTTTATTTTAATGTCTATATTTTTATTTCTTTGGTAGAAATAAATATAATCTTCGATAGTTCTAGTTATCATAATTTATATTGGATAATATATATTTCAATTTATATTATGTATAAATTCATAATTAATAAAATTCAGTAGCAAGGGCATATAATATAAGTATTTTAAAATTAATTTCTACGCACGGAAAATATGATTTCATCCAGAGGAATAAATTTTTATTTGCAACAGCGAAGCTTCGGTATAGCAAAGTGTGTAATGTGTATTCGACCAGTATTTGTTAACAGCTGTTGACACGTGTTGATTTTGTAATGTTTCACGAGACGCGAACGAAAAATATAACACGGATTTCCATGCGTTGGCACGAATTTATTTATTTGATGGAAAAATGCCCGAGGGCATTCTCGTTCAGCAAATTAGAAAACGTAGCATTAATCTTCCCCCGGTTTAACATCCATTTGATATAATTCAATGGTCGAAACATTTTTATCATGCATGCGTCGTAGTGAAATCTCTTGTTCAAGTTATTTTATAGAATTTTCCAATCAAACTAACCCAACAATACCGATTTTATATTCCAACGCTTCGATTTAGTTTTAAGACCATTTCTAGGCCAATTAGGGAGAAGAATAAATTATATAGTATATTATACTAGTATTTGCAGATATTTGTGCTTTTTAATGAAAGAGTCTTTGATTAAATTTTATATTTCATTTCAATAATATAGATTTCTTTTAGTCGTATAAAAATTATATTAAATAATAGAAAATTAAATATTTTGAGACCTTATTAGTCATACCTTTAATCAGGTAAAGGCAGTATTAGATAACAGAAAATTGAATATTCTTGAACTTAATTAAACACAGTTTTAGTAACGTAAAAGTATTATTAAATAATAGGAAATTAAACGTTTTTAGACCTCATCAATCATAACTTTAATCACATAAAGATACTATTAGATAAAGGGAAATTGAATATTCTTGAACTTAATTAATCACAGTTTTGGTAACAAAAGTATTATTAAATAATGAGAAATTAAATGTTTTTAGACCTCATTAATCATAACTTTAATCACATAACAATACTATTAGATTATAGGAAATTGAATATTCTTTAACGTAATTAATCACAGTTCTGGTAACATAAAAGTATTATTCAATAATAAGGAATTAAATATTTTTAGACCTCATTAATCATAGTTTTAGTCATATAAAAGTATTAGATAACAGTAAACTTAGTATTCTTGAACTTAATTAATCATTATTTTAGTCATATAAAGTATTAGATAACACTAAATTTAATATTCTTGAAATTAATTAATCACAGTTTTACTAACATAAAAGTATTATTAAACAATAAGAAATTAAATATTTTTAGACCTCATTAAATATAGATATGATTATCAAAATCAAAAATACTACTAAATAATAAGTATTATAATACTCTAAAACCCAACTAATCGGTACAAAAATATCAAAATAAATGCCGCGGTGCGCAAATATTTCATATATTCACACAAAATGAAATTTTCAAATCGAACGTTCCACTTTATTTTTACCAATAAAAACTTCAAACAACAAGCTTCGCGCGGTAGCTAGCATCGCTGTGTATCGCTTCAATGATCCAACTATAACTTTCCGAGCTAATTGTAAGTCCGGCGAGCTGTAGTTCGAACTAAGTCTGTAAAACTGGAACGGAACACTCGTGCATCGTGTCCCGGCGAGTTGACGAAGACAATGAAAAAATTACAAGCGTACAATTCGAGTTGCAAACTACAGCGTATAGTTTCCGTCCAGGGATCTCTCGGAGACGAGGATCGAATTGGAACTAGCAGAATCCGAGTAGTGTGTATCCCTGAATCGATCGTAGCCCGTTGGACTTTTGCCTCGTTTCCTCGCTGTATTTCGCGAGCAAACCCCTTGTTCAGTGACTGTTGGTACGTTGAACTCTCGCAATCGATTCTTAGAATACTTTCTATGATGATATTCCCGAGACAGGGTATTCTATAGACGTTCGCGATGAAATTCACGTGTCCCGAGATAACTCTGATCGAGCATTCCACGCTGATTTCGTTTCCAAGTATACCTAAGGGACAGGTTGATGCTTCGTTTTGTAATTTGTCACGTAATTTCGTTTGCTTTCCTTGTGTAAGCGTGGTTAAACATAGTTATAGATCCCTGCCGAAAGTTTAGAACCATTTTCCGGTTTGTACTCGTATCAAACTTGACGCTAATTTTTGCATCGGTTCGAAATTAGCGGTAGAACTACCGGCGATTAAAGTAGACTTATTTATGGGCAATATTATGTTACAAGAAAAATTTAAAAAGTTCTATCGATGTGTTTAGATGCTTTTTTTTATTTTTATGGAAATATTGTGTGTACGCGATAACTAGTGAAGAAGTAGAGTATGCTATAAAATATACATTAAACATTGATTTATGATAATTTGTTAAAAAATTGCATGTACAGTTTCGAACTTAACTTGAATTTCGAATTTAAAGATTTGAAGAAATTTTATAATATATGCCGCTTTGACACTAGAACTACAGGGGATTAAAATAGATTTATTTGTAGTAAAGAAATCAAAATGAAAGGTATTTGAAAAAATATCTATAACAAGGGTAACAATTCTTTGCACATATTTTTTACAAAAAATCACGGAAAATCCCCGAAACTACATTATTGTAAATTTATAAAGTTTCTTTAAGAAATTATGAACCAGTCATTCTGATTAGTTCGGTAGTTCTAGTGTTAATATTGTAGATGTATTAATAGAAATTTTCTTGATCTCGATAGACTTTTTAAAAACAAGTTTTTTTTTTAAAGTAACGCAAGTTTAATTCATTCCTTTTTATTCTTGCATTTTCTGGAATGGTGTTGACTTAGTTGGAAAGTTAGAAGTTAAATAAGTTCACATTTTTTAGTACTGAAACACATGTTTGTAGCCTTCGTTTTTTAAAATCATCTATTTTGAGTGTATCATGCATAAATCTTCGTTTCTTTGATTTTTGTGTGGACACAACCGTTTTGATTCAATCATATTTTTTTTCTGGTTGCTATTCGACTTAATTGGAATCATATTCCCTGCATTTCTTTTACACAGACAAAATGACTGGTTCATAATTTCTTATAGAAATTTTATAAATTCATAATAATGTAATTTTGGGAATTTTCCGGGATTTTTTGTAAAAAATATGTGCAAAGAATTGTTACCCTTGTTATAGATATTTTTTCAAATACCTTTCATTTTAATTTCTTTGGTATAAATAAGTCTACTTTAATCGCCAGTAGTTCTAGTGCTAACGATAAACCAAAGAGACTCTGTGTAGAATGTTTTCCTTTCCCAGAAGCGAAATCAGAAAGAATTTTGATTTAAGCATACGAAAAATAAGTACACACTGAGTGATCAAATTATTATGACCACTTGAAAATAATTACTTATTTAAACTTCGAGCAAGAATGGAATTAAAAGTACAATTGAAATAACACCTTTTTCAGTACAAAAATTATTCTTAGGTTTTTAATAATGTATAACGATGATTTTAAATCTGCAACAAATTATTTAAAGAATTGTTAAGATATATATCATTATTCGTTGAATTAAATTTAAAGCTGGTAAATGTATATCAAAAATATAATAAATACACATACTGATATTTAATAATGTTAAAACAAGTAACAATCAAGAAAAACACGAGTGAACAAATTACGTGGTTGCTAATAACCCATTCGGGTTGATGCAACTTTCAATTTAAATTAAAAAAAAAAAAAGATTATCTGATAAATGACTACTATCAAGTCACACTATTGCAAATAAAAATGGCAACATAAAATGTTAGCCTATTACAAATATACCATTAATCGTACATTAACCGAGTAAAATAGCATCGCCAACAAATCAAAATACAGTCAAACTGTCTGTCTATGTGTCAAGAACAAAAAACGGTACCTACATGTTATTATTCAAGACATAATATTACCAAAAATATGAAATACGTAACTCCTTCGTCTGATCGTAATAATTTGATCACTCATTCTACATTACAAAATAAAAATCGTTTCGAAGCAACGTTCTTTATTTATATTCAGTAATCTATGGTTTACAGTATTGGAAACTAGAATATTTAAATACTGTAAACATGGTAGTTTATTCAAAAAAAATATTATATTATTATATTTATTGTATTCGTCTTAATAAATCCTAAGAAACATTCCTTTCGCTGTGAAAACAAACTCTGAAATTTTTATCGCCATTTGTTGGACACTCGATATCGATAAATTTTTGTTAAAAACTATTTTCCGAAAGGTCGCCGCAAATGATTGAAAAATCATACGTCGCGTTACACGGAACAGCAATTAAATAATTATAAAATTACAGATATTAAAAAAGAAGAAGATAAATGTTACGCGTTTACGATACGAAGAGAGCAATCCTTTGTTTGACAAATGGCGAACATTTAACAACACCAAACTACTATTACTTTCGTGATTAAATGCAATTAGGTATCCTCTTGAACAGCATTCAATTTTACATCGGTTTATCTTTCGTTGGGATCGCGCAAATTAGGTACAGAAATGTTCGTGTAAAGTAATTAGACAATTAGGGTTAAATGTAAATGAAAGGAATAGGCGAAAAAAGATAAGCCCAGGCCGAGGAATATTGTTTCCAGAATCGATATAGCTTAATTAAATGAACGCTGTTCGTCACCGTGGTCTACGCGTAAACTGCATACAAAATAATTACATTAAGTATATGGTTCTACGGTTGCATCGCATCGATATGATAGACAGATAATATAACTCAGCGACTTATTACTCACGATAGACGTTGTTAAGCGTGCTGTCCGTGTAGTTGTTCATACATTCATTATCATTAGCGAGATACTCGGATAATTGCAGAAAAAAATTACAACTGCTGATATATTCCGCCGTTTAAGCTTCCGTTCTTTAGCGAACCAACGACGGAATCGTGAAATGTTTTTACCCATAAATGTGCAGAAATAAGTTGGAAGTTATTAACCCTTTTGCTACGAAGATCTTTGCCGAAAAACGCGCCCATAGTGCAGATGGTATACGTTATATTATTTAATTTAACATGTCCTTATATTAGGTTGGTGCATATGAAATGTCGAATTTTCTTATTGTTAGAAAATAACAGTAACATCGTGTTATTTTTTTGATTAATAATTTTTTGATTAATATTCATTCTTAGAACAAATTCTTTTAACGTTTCACGCGAATTATTTTCAATCGGTGCGTTCAATACATCGTTATTCAGTGACGCTTCGGTTCTACCACGTAACTCATTTTATAGAGAAACTTCTAAAACGGAATTTTGTGAATTAACGCTCAATTTTCCTATTGTTCACAATATTCTGTTTAAACGCTCCGTTTAGGTTTCGAGGGATTTTTATAGCATTATTGTCAAGTTTGAGTTCGTATAAGAAAATTTTAAGAATATTAACAAAATTTATACTTGGAATAAATCTCTAAAAAGTGGCTAAAACGCACAATTTAGGAAAAAGTGTTTTGAATATAATACGACTCTTATAATAGATAACCGAACTGTATAAAAGGTTATCTCATCAACACATCATACGGTGGAAACAGGAATACAGATATTTACATCTAATCAAAATCCGGCATTTCATATGCACCAACTTAATACAATAAATACTATTTTTCTCATTGTATGCTTGTAATTTCTAAATATGAATAGGATTCATTGAGTGACTACAGCTGTTGATATTGGCCAATAGTCGAGCGACTATAGTCGGGCATAGTAACGAAAGGGTTAAGTTATTTAATTTAACATATCCGTATACAATAAATATTATTTTTCCCATTGTACTCCTATAATTTCCAAATATAAATGAGATTCATCGAGTGATTGCAGCTGTTGATATTATCCAATAGTCGAGAGACTATAGTCGCCCATAGTAACAAAAGGGTTAAGTTATCTACTTTAACATATCCGTATACAATAAATATTATTTTTCCCATTGTACTCCTATAATTTCCAAATATAAATGAGATTCATTGAGTGATTGCAGCTGTTGATATTATCCAATAGTCGAGCGACTATAATCGCCCATAGTAACGAAAGAGTTGTTATCTAATTAAACATATCCGTATAAATAAATGTCTGAAAAAGTTAAGTTATTTAATTTAACACATTCGAGCAATAAATACTATTTTTCCCATTGTACACCTATAATTTCCCAATATAAATGAGATTCATTGAGTTAAGTCTGAGATACTTCGATAACTTTTGGAAAGAAGCCATTGCATCGTTGGTTTTTTACATTTTTGTTGGTTTAGGTAAAATTGAAGCGGCGCATAAGTAATTTAGAATATACTATATAAATTATACTTCGCGACATATTAACATATTTATTTCTTTTTTTAATCAGTCAGACATTTTTTCAACTTAAATCGAAATATTTTTTTTCGAATGAGAAATTTGTCGCATATACACGAAATTGAAAACCGTAAGTAATATTAAAAATAATTACACAATTAAATTAGTTATTTTGATTTAATAATTAAAAGAGTGTAAAACTAAATTTAGAATTAAACTGCTTTGTTGCCGGTAATTTTTTAAGAGAAATCTAATACCGTACCATTAAGCCAGACAATACTAATTAGACAAAATGGTTCAGTGGAAACAAGACACCTAATTATCTTGTTCGCCACTAAAGGCACGAAACAATATTCATGATTAAGTTAAATGGTTTCAAATGATTTAAAAATCCATTTAAATTAATCTTGTTTAAATTAATCAACGCCATTCATAATTTTCAAATTATATCCCATTTAATTTATATATTTAATTATCGTCACTGAAAACGAAACTTATATAATTAAATCCTGCAAAATATCTTGAAAAATTATAGCTAAGTGTAATTTAATATTTATTCGCAACAAGGTTGCAAATAATTAATAACAAAGGAAATAATTGAAGATCCTTTTTAAGCAAATTATCCTTTTATGATCCTAGAATTTGATTGTCAAATTAACATGATACTAAAACAGAAAGTAAAGAAACTTTTAATGAGCACTATGTGTACACGTGTGCATGCAAAATAGTTCATAACCATTTAAACGATAATCAGCTTTAATTTCATAGCTACTTAGTGTCCTGATTTAACAATCGTACAATTTCTAGCAACTAATTTTATTTTAAATACACACGTGGTTATTTATATTCTACTATTCGTTTTACGCGAAACGGAATATAAAATGAAACAATGGTCGTCAGATTTATTTGAGATATAAACATAAATAAATTTCAATTGCGATCTGTTTTATTCTTAAACATAACCTAAAAATATTCAGACTTCCAAAACTGCTTCGTTTTATTATAAAAAAAAAATGTCCAGGATGTTTCTGCATTGATAAATAAAAATTGACGAATTAATTCAGAAAGTAATTCTGAACAGAAAGTATCATACAAATAGATACAGTGCTGGACAGAATTGTGAGCTCGTTACATATTTGTAATTATTTTGATCGATAAATAACTACTAAAGATAGAAATTAGAAAATATTTATTACGTAAGGTATTTTTCTTGTTTACAGTCTTAAATTATAATAGAATTATTTTTACAATAAAAAATAAATACTAAATATTCAAAGATAATTGGAAGTCTTCAAGTTTAAAGGAAATAAATTGTGAGCACGCTTGTAAATCTTGTAGAATCTCAGATCGTAATTCAAGACTACAAACTACACAGATATATTACATAATAAATATTTATAAATTTTAACTTCGAATGTTATTTATCGATCAAAATAATTATAAATATGTAGCGATCTCACAATTATGTCCGGCACTGTATATCCTCAAAATCTAATAATTAGAGAAAAATTAACGATAAAAATTAGTAATTTTAGCGAACCTTGATTTGGTTTTATCGCCATTGAAATTATTCATTACACGGTTTGAGTATTCCAAATAATTTTTTTCTTTCTACAAACAGTTCTTTTTATCATTTGAAAATAATACACAAATTTTTATATCTATTTCTAGATAAAACGTTATTTTTGAAAATATAAAAACCGTCGTTACGTCCTTTGAGATTTATTATAAAATTTATTAATTTCTTGTATATTATCCGTTTGGAGATTAACGCAGTAGTGAACGGTTAAATGTCTTTTGCGCAAGAATTTTATTTCAACGAATCCTAGTTTTAATAAAAATTATTTAGAAAGGCCAAATTATCTCTTTCGTGTTGTATTCCGTGATAATAAAATATTTTTTTTTTCAATTTTTTTGCTTATCGTATTCTTGATACTGGTAATACTGATGTCTCAAAACATACGTATAATAGTTCTAGAGAGAAAAAGTATAATCTTTCAATAGGAAATGACGTTCAGGTAATTATGAATCATCGTCTGCATATCTGCTTCACTGGTTCGAGGTCGGGGTCTTATTACAAGACGATCTCCAGGTAGAGATGACTATCGATAAATGTCGACAATATCGAAATGATATTTCGACATATCGATAATGTCGTTAAAAAATTGTTAAAGCGAATAGAAACAATTGTCATTGATTTAAACTCATTAACTGTAATAAAATCATTCGAAGTTTATTCATTTTTACTTCTACTAATTGTAGACAACATATTAATGTATTTTGGGTAAATTTTATTTCGAGTAACAAATCATAAATAATATTATTCGATTAATACGAATTAATTTTGATTAAAATAAAAATTGGTTCGAATAACTTCATCGCGTTCATAGATTTTATTCGAAAATTAATCGAATAAAAATTTATTCCACGAAATTTATTCGAATAATTCCATGATAGTCCTAATAGGTTATTGAATACTAATTTCTTCATCGTAACTTTAAATAAGTATCAATTTTTATTTTTGCACACTTTTCTATTACTTCGTCTTTTCAATTTTACTTCCTCGAACCTAGTCTTAATAGCTTATGAAATACTAATTTCTTCATCGCCACTTTAAATAAGTATCAATTTTTATTTTTGCACACTTTTCTATTATTTCGCCTTTTCAATTTTATTTCCTCGATCCTAGTCTTAATGGGTCATGAAATACTAATTTCCTCGTCGCCACTTTAAATAAGTATCAATTTTTATTTTTGCACACTTTTCTATTATTTCGTCTTTTCAATTTTATTTTCTCCACAGTTTTTTAAATACTAATTGATATCAATTTCCGATCTCTCATTATAACATACACATAACATATTTAGTGAATTTATAGTAACATTAAAAAAATGTAAATAAAATGTGCAAATTAATTTCATCCACCATTGATCACTTTCTTGTGGCATAAGTAGAATATAAATTTTAATTATTTATTAACTTATCAATAATGAATTAAAATTAAATATGAGATTCATCGACGTGCCCGTCATTTTTTTAAATATTACTACCTGAATTAACCGCTTTTATTTTTCAAATAAAACAATTTTGCTGTTGTATGTTAGTAAAATACTTTTGCGAATAAAAATCAATATTTTATTACACGTAACTATAATAGCATCGATAACTTTAATTATATACAGTCGACGGTAAGTTATTACCTGAGTATAGGCAATTTCTATATGACACGGCATTCCTATAACACGGTTTTGCTCTCACACGGTTCGTGAAGCGGATAAATTTCTGTATAACACGATATGTGAGGAAAGTTTTCAAATGCAAGCACTATTATTCGATATTTTTCATTCGAGCAAGCACGTATTTTATCAGATTTGCACACAGAAATTAGAATATTAGAATTTTAATACTAGAACTACCTGCGATTAAACTAGATTTATCGTACCAAAGAAATCAAAATGATAGGTATTTGAAAAAATACCTACAACAAGGGTAACATTTCTTTGTGCATTAAAAAAAAAAAATCACGGAAAATCCACAGAAATACATTATCGTAAAGTTATAAAATTTCTATGAAAAATTATAAACCAGTCACCAATTATAAATTCACATTATTCGTGAAGTATTAAACATATTTTAAAATAATCAGTGTTTTTCTCTTTTCACCATACATATACGTCGATTACATATTATACAATATTAATAAACAAACAATTACTAACTAAAACTTAATATTAATAAAAACTAATAAAAACAAAACAATTACTAATCGTTTTAATAAACATATTTTTCTTAAGTTGTAAAAAAAAATCGTATAATTCTATTAACTTTTAGATCCTAACTCTGCTTTTGTACTAACTCAATGTTTCGTATAACACGAATTCGCATAGCAGGAAGGTACCATAAGAAGGTTACCCATGCTTTTGTACGATAATCTACGACATCATCGATCACAAACGTGTTCAATAGTATCGTTTCAACATTTCCATAATTACAACCAATGCGACACAAAAAAGAAATCCACCCGTCGTTTGAATTTCACGATGCACGCATATCGATTACCACGGTACTTGACTCTTTTAATCATTGTCAATCAACTGTTAGACTCGGCCATGTGCGTTCAGTAACGGTTCATTCGACCTCACTCCGAACCACGTTAAACTTCACTCGCGGTTATTCTCTCTTTTCCTCTCTCCTCTCGTCTCCGGTCCCTCTATGACGACGAGAGTGGCTCGAATCGATTGAAAATCCACTCTCGAGGATATCTCGAGTCGAGTACGCCAAAGCGGCTGGAAATCGATTCTTTTTGCCCGACGAGTGTTAACCCTCTTTTCCAGAGGACGACCAACAGGTCTGACCTTTCTCTGTATACATAGAAATGTCTCTGTAGATCGTAAACCGAGCGAGTCACCGACCCGCGATTTTTTTCACCGTAACTGGATGAGCGGATCGACGATCCAATCTGGATTATCGAGGCGAAAAAAAGACCGGTTTATTCGGTTGCTAGGCCGATGATCTAGCCGGCCATGTTGCGTCAACGAAGTCATCACACTCGTTAACCCTCGTTCGTTCTTCGATTTTCTAAATTAATTCGTTGCTTGGTGTCAAATTAGTATAGCGCTAAAAAATCAATACGATGAAAAGATTAATCTCTTGGCGTACCATTTAGTTGGGCGAAATTCGAGACAACAGTATAGCGGCCGATGCTCGTCGAACGCCATGTTCGATGACCAACCTACGTATACACGCCGAATCATGTTAACGCTAAACCTACCGACGATTGAACTACACCTGCTTGTATCAAAGAAATTGGAATAATAAATACTTGGAAAAATACATAAGACTGGAGAAACAAATCTTTAACACGTTGGGCCCGGCGCCGGTCCCCAGGGACCGGCAGTGAACTTTCCGTGTGGCCGGCGCCGGTCCCTGAGGACCGACACTAGAATTTTCGTTTGGCTGGCGTCGGTCCGTGGGATCGACAGTATTCAAGTTAAAAAATAAATATAGTCTCAATGAAATGTGATGAAATGTAGTTTTAATGAAATTTATTGAAACGTTCTAAACAAAAATGCAGCTTATCTTTACGCATATTACAATACGTAACAACTTTTTTGGTAATATTTGTAGCTGTCTTTCGTCCAAATAGTTTTTAATTGTTATCATAACCTTCGGACTTTATGTGCGTCTCCTTCCTTTTTATATAATTTATGAATAATCTCTCTTGGCGATACCCTACAACATTGTATCGCTCACCGGCTGCCGGCTGAACGGAAAGGACAGCAAATTCGGCGTCGGGCTCAACGTGTTAATCATATATTTTACAGAAAATCGCAAAAGAATGTTCAAAAGTGCACCGTTAATAATTTACAAAATTTGGACAAGAAAAAAAAAAAAACAAGGTAAAAGTCCGTGTGACTCAACCCCAAACTAAGGGCCACCACTACCCTCTCTACGCGGATTTCGGTTATAAGTCGATGCGCGCCAATAGAGCAGAGCTTTTTGTACCATATTTTGCGGTCGTCAACAGTAAATATTCTTGTGCCACAAACGAAGTGTTGGAGCTACATCCGAGGATCCCAACAATACGATGAAAAGATTAACCTCTTGGCGTACCATTTAGTCGGGCAACATTCGAGACAAAAGTACAGCGGCCGATGCTCGTCGAACGCTATTGCTAAGATTGTTTAACCCTTTGCGGACGACGACTTTTTCGGCCGGGTCAGGTAGCAGGACGAGACGATTTTTGCAAATATTAGGTTGGGGAAAAAGAAATCCATTATTTTTACGTGAAATGATTTGAAACTGTTTTATGCTCGATCTTTAGCTCCTGGGCGATGCTACGACTACTAACCTGACCGTCAACTTCGATTATCTCTGTGATTTTATCCACATTTTTGACGACGGGCCTTGTTCGGTCCTAAACGGCTCCGAATAAATTAGCAAGGAGCCTAAAGCAAACCATCACGGTTTATGACATGGTAGGCTAGAGACAGCTAATTCTTGGGTGCCATCTGGCTTGCAGACTATCGATGGCACGTGCAAGTTTTGGGCCCGAGTAGCGGTGCCATGTCATAAACCGGTAAATACCAAGGGGGTAGGTTGGCGCGACCGAAACTGTTTCGCCAACCTGGAGGACCACGTGGCGACCAGAAAACGGTCTTGTTGCCAACTCGCGGCCTACCTACCCCGTAAGATGGACACAGTTCCCCTTCCAGAAAATAGCACGCCAAGGGCGTACTGGAAGGGAGGAACTGTGGCTATATAGCGAGGTGATAAAATGCGCCCCGACATACATCGTAGTAGACATACATAGATTTTCGTAGACATTAGTAGACACTCTAGATTTATACATTAGACATTTCGATACATTTTGGTTATAGACTACAGGGTAAGACATTTCGGTCTTACCCCCTGTAGACATTCATACACATTTTCGATTAGACATAGCAAGACAACGTGAGACACCGTTGTACATTCATAGATACTTGTATATCGACAAGGATACAAATTTAGATACAGTCCACTAAAACACATACGAAGGGGATTCAATAATTCGGTTGGATTCCACCGCGTCGTTTACTCATCGCCAATCACGGTCGACGCTGCGACGCACAAACAGGCCTGTCCGTGCGAGGTGCATCTTTAACATGAAAAATACCTGAACGGAATCGACGAAACCAAAATTGCACGTAATTAGCTGTTACAGTATCGGGACTATAAACACCATTCACAATTTCATCCGTCTGGCTTGCATTTTCGCCTTTATCAAAGAAAAATTGTAAAATGTACCGAATTTTCTCTTTGTTCACTTCCATTTTTAACACCTTGTAACTCACAACTGTAAGGATAAGTGTGATCAGGTATGTTCGAGTGGTTGTTGAATGCGTGCGGTCGGGGTCGTCTTGCGACAGGATGGCGCCGGTGGTTGAAATCATCGAGTGGTAGTGCGAATGGATTTATGGTTGCGAGTGAGACTGAGCCGGGTATGTTTGGAAAGTTTGACCGTGGCTGAGTGTCTTGGGTGGTAGAAAGAATGTTTGGGTCTTGAAAGTTAGACCGTGGGAATGAAGTATACGTGACTGCATGATTGGAAGGGATGGATGAGCAGGTTGTAGGTGCGAGTGAAAAGGGATGCATGTGGAGAAAAAGAAAGAACGATTGGGAATGGACTATAAGGGTGTGAATGTTCGGGCGCGTGGCAGTGATTATGTTGGAAGAGTAAGGGATCGGTAACGGTAAGGAGTAAGAATTTTGTAAGTGCGAATCGTAAGAATATTCAAAGTTGCAAGCAAGTATTAATTAAATATATTCATTATACTCTCTAACATAAAGGGCAGAAAGTAAGTTTAATAACCCCTCCCTTACACAACTTGTTAACACGTTGAGCGCCACGCGTATTTCTAATACAATCCCGTTCAGGCCACGAGCGCCGCTTATACGCACTGGTATTGAAGGGCCGGTGTTTCCGATCCCATTAATACTGTAATAATACCAAATTACGTAAATTTTAAATAAATTTTGTGTAATTCCGCAAAATAGTGTAAAATTTTATAGTTCTCATGTTACACGCTGTCAGCCACCGATGGTTGACGCGACCTAAACAGAAAATCTAGTGTCAGCCACCGATGGCTGACGCGGCCTAAACGGAAAGTCTAGTGTCAGCCACCGATGGCTGACGTGGCGCTCAACGTGTTAAGGACAGCTAACGACTTAATTTATGATACGGACGAACTCTAGCTATTTTTGAGAACGGTCATTTTCACATCTGGCATGTTATTAGTTTACGACCTAGAAACTGGCGAATATTTCGGTGTTTGTCGATTTCTGCTCAATAGCAAAGTGCCGTACCCTGAATCCTCACCAAGAACTGACGCACGTGTACTTCAGCTGCGACCTTCTGACACCGTCACATCTGCACCTACCTGACTTGGAACTGACATACGAACTCTGAGGGCGTGACATTGACCACCTCTCTTGACACCAGAATTTTCAACTGATTGGACATAGCATGCTTCCCACCCTCTTGGCGATGACACTCCTAACTAGGCTGTCTAATATTTAAGGAATGTGACTGTTACGATTAGATTAGAACTGTGTGTGAACTGTATTAGCATTGAACTAGAACTGCATTAGAACGTAGAATTGCATTAGAACTGTATTATCATTGAACGAGAACTACATCAGAATTGAACGAGAACTGTATAAGAACTGTTTGAGAACTACGTTAGAACTGGATTAGAACTGCATAAGAACTGTATTGGAACGAGAACTGTATTTGAATTGTATGAGAACAAGAACTGTACTAGAACTTCATCAGCAATCAGCTGCATCAACTCTCAGAACTATTGTGAACTATTACACTGTGAACTTATATTATCTGAATTAAATATATTATTTATATTATTGTTATAAATCGTTTTGGCATCTTTGATGCTATATAATCGACTCCACGAACACTGTGGAAGTCAACACAACTGAATGGACCAAACAAAAAACAGCAAAAGAATTTGTTTAGTGCGACATGTTACCTTGAGAACGAGTATAAATCTGAAATTGTTTGATCGATACTTTACGAAATATCGATCGCTACAGCCATCTACCGAAAAAATAATAGATTTCTTTCTCCCCAACCTAAGTGTCTTACATGATACAATAAAATGATCTTACATATTGTAAGGAAGGCTGACGGGCGGGGCGAGAAGAAATTTAGAAACAAACTATTAGTGAATAATATATTTTGAACCACTGGCTTTAGCGCGTACAGTCGCAGAATTGTTTACGTGGCCTTGAAACGACGAACGTCTTCGCAGCAGATTTTCGGCAAGCAAAACAGTATCGCTTTACGCTTTGAGAAAGAAAAATATATCGGACGAGAAGAAAAGTTGCGTCTGTATTTGTACTGTTATTTTAGAAATTATATTCGTAGCAATCACTCGACCAAACCATATACAGTTTTACGTATTGGATGTGAATAACTATTATTTATTTACAGTTTGCAAATTTCACATCTTACAAAGGTTCCTATAGAAATGAGAAAGCAGACCAAGCTGCAAAAGAAGCAGCCAACTCAA
>SMSQ01019730.1:0-19109 GCA_019453375.1 Ctenoplectra terminalis | reverse complement strand
AAACAAACAAATAAAAATTATAAATAATTTGAATTGGATTCATAACTCCCTGAGAGCTAACTATACCCGTCATCGCTTCATTATTGCGACATACACTGGTGCGCTCTTTGCAAAGAGATCGCCACAGTTAACTGGTTAAAATAATTTGGAAAAACATGAATTTACAACTGTCGCGAATGTGTTATTTCTTAACCGTCTGGCAGCACATTAATGTGTTCTTTCTCCACTATTAGTAACCGGACAGCGACGCATTAATATATTTTTCGACATTCGTGTAAATAAAAAGAATATATTTTGTTCAAAAATAATGTCTTTTACGAGAAATACATTAATTTCCCCAGAAAAAGTACAGCTTCTAAAATACACATAATTTTGACCGCGGTACACTTAAATTTTTCTCCGAAACAGCCGGACGATTAACCGTTTGAGTCCCAAGGGGTATTGAAAAAACAGTGTCGAAAAATTCCGATCAGCGCAACCGCGCTTTCTCTAAATAAGTACGAAAAGACCCAGACGGCGCGATAGCGCTTGTCTTAATCCATTGCGAAGAAAAAAATTATAAGTGTTACTCTCCGTTTAAATTGTTCGTAACACAAAAAATATTTTTAATTTGTAATTCGTTATTTTATGAAATACATCTGTATTATTATATACGCGTACTGTAAGTTTATAAATGTTTCAAGTTTTGTTCGATAAAAATTATCGACAAGATAACAATGAAATACAAAATGTTTTATTTGTATTATTTACATTTAAAAAGGGAGCTGTGCGATGCACGTGCGTCAGTAAATCTGAGCGCGCTACTTCGACAATCGGGGACTGCACCGTCAATTGTCCACAGCGCTCGAAATGTACTGGCATTTTTCGACACAAAATCTGAAGAGCGCGATCGCGCTGCTTGGGACTCAAACGGTTAAGTGTTAATTTTACAATTTCAAATTTAGTTTGTATTCAGTTTGTATTCAGACGGTATCACCAGCTGTAATCTCATTCCTCAGGGACAAGCGAAGTTTGTTAAAACCACGTGTTAGTTTGGTTAAATCATATTCACACATGCGCGCGGTTGAGATGAAAAAGGACCGGTGAAATCGGAAGCCTAAACATAGGATAATGCTTATGTCACTGTCCTATTTCGCAACGTGTTGCTTTCGTGCTGTAAGTAAGAAAAATGTGCGTCGTTGCTGCTGCTCTGGCGACAGCTTTGGAATCCAGAAATCGTGAAAACGAAGCCGGTAGTCGTGGTGAGTCGAGTTCCGACACGGTAGATCGCCCGCTTTTGTAACCCGTGAGGTCAAGAATCCCAATAAAAATCACTCCGAGAGTTTCTCCTAATTATAATTGTCATCAATTAATTGCATCACTCGATGCGACACGGGTGTTCGATCGAAACAATTTCTGTTTATCGATCAACGAAATTCTTTGATGCTCGAGTTGGTTTACGAGTGTTAGAAAGTTCGTGGAAGTTGCAGAGTTTATTTAACGTTCGAACTACCTAAGTGATCAAAGTGGTCAATTCGTAATTTCTTATAGACATTTTATAAATTTACATTTTTACAACTTTCATATTTACATTTTTACAACTTTTAGATTTACATTTCTACAACTTTTAGATTTACATTTTTACCAATTTTAGATTTATATTTTTACAAATTTTAAATTTACAATTTTACAAATTTTAAATTTACAATTTTACAAATTTTAGATTTACATTTTTACCAATTTTAGATTTACATTTTTTAAAATTTTGTGTTAAACATATACACAAAGATTTGTCTCTCTTGAATTATTTATTTTTATATACCTTTCATTTTAAATTCTTTAGTAACAAAGCCCTACCCAAACTTTTGGGTAGTTTTAATTATAATTAATTATACTTTTTATGCTAATGTAAATGTATATATAATTATATACTGTTTAAATACCCAAACTGTTTCTTAAATTACTGGTAAATAAATATTAAATAAGTATTCCACAGTCTTATAATTTTTATGATCAAAGCTTCTTCATTCACATATTATTATTCCATATTTTAATATTATATGACAATAATTTTATTTAATTACTTGCTATTTTTAATCTAATTTAATAAAATTTTAATACTAGGATATAAAACATATAACAACTATCATATTCACATCTTTTTTAAACTGATTTTAAGTTTACTATCGTTTCTAAGTTAATTACATTATAAAAATAGCTTCATTAATAAAAAAAAAAAAAAAAAGAAAAAAGAATACCATGAATGGTACCTTTTAGACAGATCTTCATAATTTTTCTGTCATACTAACAAATTACAATAAATAATCATATTACACAAACCACTGCTTCTAAGAGAATAAAAAGCTAATCGATGAATGTAAATAAATACAAATTATAAAAGATTAAGACCTTTGACGTCGGTGTATTAATCTTCCTTAAGAGAATGGATGTGATTTGGTTAATTAAATGATTAATCTTTTAAGGTAGGAATTTTTGTTTAGCGTTTCAATTAACGTTACATCTTTCGAGAACTATAAATGATCGAGACAAGGTGAAATAAATTAAAAGCCCCGCAAGATGACGCAAGAATTACATATGAGACAGTATAATTACATCGTTGTAAAGCGATAATTTGATTTTACTAACAATAACAAGAAACTTTCAGGGTTCGAATCTGAAAATATCTATTTTTTAGATCGATAGCTTATTTTCTAAAGCACTTTGCTACTTTATTAAATTCCGCACCTTCTGGTTTAGTATGTTTGACATTTTAATAGCAACATTCACAAATCGTAAATACATAGTTCTGTCACGGATATTTGCTTCTACAGTTCGATCTGTTCTTTTAATGCCGCAGTTTCTAAAGGTTTCGCGGTTAAACCACAAACTGTATAACCTGGCTGACCGTAATTTGCTTGCCGGATGATCGAAAGTCTAGCGCGAGATTTTGTTTTTCGCCGTTTCGCAACGGAACATACTACAGAGTGGTAGCAAGAGTACCAAAGCATGAAACGATCGATTTCTGTTCTATCGGTTAGTCGAGGGAGCGTCGGGTGAAAAGGTTTTCTCCTAAATGCCGGCACCATCATGAGATCGATGTTCGATATTGTGCCAGATTTACACAACGGTGCTATCTTCTCTCTGTTCTTCGCGTTGTTAAGATGCTTGGTGTTCCCAACATTTACTTTCTATACAAAATATTTGTGTTCTTAATATTTATTGTCAAACAAACCGTTAACGAAAGTTCACGTTTTATTTTCGCTTGTAAATATAAATTTTCTTTTTTGAGCGAATCGGAAGTAAAGCAAAGAGTATTACAAAATATTTTAACAAAAAAGAATAATTGTTCCGTAATGATTATTCTATAATAAAATAAAGAATATTACAGAATATTTTAATAAAAAAAATTAATTATTTTGCAATGATTATTCTGTAATAAAATAAAAAATATTACAGAATATTTTAATAAAAAAAATCAATTATTCTGCAATGATTATTGTATAATAAAATAAAGAATATTATAGAATATTTTAATAAAAAAAATTAATTATTTTGCAATGATTATTCTATAATAAAATAAAAAATATTACAGAATATTTTAATAAAAAAAATCAATTATTCTGCAATGATTATTGTATAATAAAATAAAGAATATTATAGAATATTTTAATAAAAAAAATTAATTATTTTGCAATGATTATTCTATAATAAAATAAAAAATATTACAGAATATTTTAATAAAAAAAATTAATTATTTTTTAACGATTATTCTGCAATAAAATAAAGAATATTACAGAATATTTAAAAAAAAAAAGTGTAACTATTTTCTAATGATTGTTTAATATAATTACTTGAATATTAAGAGAGTTAAAAAATTATACAAAGGTTAGAAATGCTTATCAAATAAATTATTAATACAAAATGAAGAATTCCATTTTTGTTCTTAAACTCTCAATACATTTAATGTTTTATTCAATTGACTATAATCCAAACAAAAATGAATTAACATAGATGCAATTTAATATTCTTATAAATCGTAAAGCTCGTTAAATCTTCAATTTTAATTTGTACATTCGTCACGTACTTCCTACTTGTCATTTCTAGAACTTCTAGCACTTTTTTTACTCGCCTCAAGAACTTGTTAGACTATTGATATAAGAAGAGTTTCGAGCTAGCATAATTGTTTTGCAATTGACATGCGATTCACGTACGATCATTACGAGTGATCCCTCATTAGTCGTTGGATTATTATCTCGTTAATCGAGTATCTATCGACAATACTGTCTACATAGTGTTTGCCGATGCTCGTTATACGAAACATCACGAATGGATCTGTTTCAAGACCGGTGATGAATTACCCGCTGTTAAACTGAAATATGCCATTATTCGATAAATTAATCTTAATTGCTACGCCTTATTGCTTGACTTTCAAATTATACAGGTGGGAGATGAAGAATTTTATGAGTCAGAATTTCATAACACTGATGTAAATATAACCTATGTTTCTAGATCTTATTTTAACCCTTTGACTACTGTGGGCGCCTAAGGGCGCTTAGAAATTTTGCGCTTGTGACACTGTGGGCGCCTAAAGGCGCTTAGAAATTTTTCGCTTGTGACACTGTGAGCACCTAAAAGCGCTTAGAAATTTTGCGCTTGTGACACTGTGAGCGCCTAAAGGTGCTTAGAAATTTTGCGCTTGTGACACTGTGGGCGCCTAAAGGCCCTGAAAATTTAAGCTTTAACGTTAATATTAAATTTTTAATATCTATAGTAACAATTCGGTGCAGAATACGAAGAAATAAATAATATTGTTTCAATGTAGTGAAATTCAGTTTTTTGATCATTGAAATATATTTTCGTCCTAACTGAATTCCTACCGTATGGCACGGCCGGTGCGTCTCAAAGTCTACCGCAGTCAAAGGGTTAATAAACTTATAGACGTTTTTACTGAAATATTTGTAACATTAATGGCTTGTTAACCCTCTATGGGACGGTGTGACTTAAAAGTTACAAACTAATGTACATATGTTTTAAAAAATTAATTTTATTTAGTTATCATTGTACTATTAAATTTGATTACTGTATTACTGTAGCGATACTACGATCCTTCCATAGCAATTATTAGTTTAAAAATTTTCAAATAAAAGTTAAAAACTGTAATCAATCGTAGATTTTTCTCTAATAAACAGACAAAATTCAGGCTACAGAGGATTAACGTACCGTTTTATTAAAAACAAAATTTTTATTCAAAAAGATGAGATAACCTCGTAGTACTTAAAATGAGTGACTAAAAGTATCTCATATCATATTTTAATTAAACATAATAACAACTAATTTACGCACATGGTAAACGGTTAATGATATATTTATTAATATATTTTTAATAGTCTTCGGTAAAAATATGTCGCTAGCAATCATTGGTTTAACTGAGCGAGATAAAAATAAGTAAACATTTAGATATTGTCAAATTTGAACAAATAAATTGCATTTCCTTATTTAATCTGTTGGTGATTAAATATGGAAATAATCAAGAAATACCAACATTGCAAATGAACGGCCTCACTCGCATGTTCCGGTTAGAGCATTCATTCATTACAAATACAAAAAAATGTAGCTTATTCAAAATATAATATAAGAGAAAATTAGTTTAAATGTCGCATTTTCTTAAATTTTTCACATAAATCACAAACGATCTTGTGCTTAGAATATTCATCATAAAACAACGTCTATACTTCAAGTTTGTGAAGGTTTCGAAATAGTGTTTTTTCGTTTTACTTTCTAGTTTTCTTTTTTCGTTTTACTTTCTTCGTTCTACTTCCTTCAAACTTTTCTAGTTTGCACAAAACTTTAAATGTAACTCATAATACATGTACGATTTTGCGATAATTGTCAGTAGGAGAATAATAATAAACCGACCTATTTATTTTACTTATATAAAAAACAAAGATATCAATACTGTCACTTACACTATGTGCGAACGAAGAGCATAAACAATTAACACATCTTAAGCGGGAAACGACTAAACTCGTTTCGTGTATATTGTTATTAAAGCGCGAGGGACGACAAAACTCGTTTCCTACGAATTATCGGTGGGTTTGTTGGTGACAAAGTGATTTTTTTACAATAACTAAACTTTTTTTACAGTGAGTTCCTAAAAATGGACCACGATAGGATAGAATGTGATGAAAAATTCTTCAAATTTTTTATTTTTTTTTTCGATTTTTGAAAAAGTATTTTCATTTTTATAAAGTGAATAAAGAAATTAATTTTTAAGAAGAAACTCCAAGTTGTATTAAAAAATAACCCACAGTTCAAAAGTTATAGCTATTTTACGCACAAGTAATTTTGCGCGCGAATTGCAAAAAATCGCCCGCTATACGGTGAGAGTTTGACTTAAGAACACTCGCTTAGGATGTGTTAAAGAAGCTTCATGCGTGAGTCAGAGGAAAAGAAAAAAATTTCAGTTTCCTTTTCTTACGTTTCGTTCGATACCGTCAAACATAATTTTATTAATTCCAGCGCCTCTGTGCAACCCAACATTCCTACACCCTAATTTAAATCTGTCCAGTTTCAACAGAAATATTGTTTCACTTAAAAGCAACGGTATTTGATCTTCTGTCGGGATGCGCAAAGTAAGAGTAAGGTTAGAAGAACGGCATTCTGCACGTGACTACAATCACGCAGTTTAACCTAGCACGAGGCTCTATACAAAGGTCGCTCGAGGCGTTTGTTGATCCGGCGATGATCAGACTCGCATACCATCGAATGCGAGTGTATCATGTCGGGGTTTAAGGTTCACCTCCGCGAAGGTGAAAGAAAAGAAGAGGGAGCGTCCTGGCATTTGGGACGGCGATTGTCAAGAATGCAAGGACACAAGTAGGTTGGTACCAACCTTCTCGTATCCTCTTCGCCTCGCTTGGATTATAATAAAGCTATTGTACAAAGGACGCACCCTTGCTCTTCCATAAACGGTGAGCAGCACAGCTTTGTTCGATCAAAAGAGAAAATAGGAAGCGAACCGTGTGTTTGCACAACGTGCAACGAGTCAACGTTATTGATGCTCTTCGTGATTTATTCCCAATAATTTTTATCGATTACGCGAACGCAACCAGAGCTAGAAAATAAAGCTCTGTTTCCGTACTTTGAGATGTTAACGCGATGATACAACTGCGTGTCCAATTGTTAATAAATATTGTTAACGGACGACGGAACCTGATTTTTGTAAATCTTAGTAGGGAATAGAATTAGAATTAATTGTTGCTTATCGTTGGGATTCACCGAGAATATGTGCATACCCCCGCAACGCATAAGACCTACCAGTTGCAAGGTCTTTTTTGACCTGTGCTTTATTGCACTTTCTGCCGACCAGCCCGAGGATTCCTGAGGACTAGTTAGTCTGTTTTAGCCGCCAGCACTCCCACGTTGAAGACCGGTACCATTTTAACACTATATTTCTTTGTATAGTTTTCCAATTGCAATAGTATTTTTACATTTCTCATTTTTACTCAACAAAATTTATACGGCCATACAAAACTGATCCACCAACACCTCTTCAACAAAGCAGACCCTCCAACGTGCGAACTATGCAAGGACCATATTACAGTGGAACATGCCATCAGTCACTGCAAGAAGTACGACACAAACAGGCTACGACTCAATATAAAACTATCCCTAAAGGACAAGCTGAAAGACACCAATACCACGAATAATCTGCTACAGAACCTCAAAGAAACCAAATTATACAACAAACTGTAACTCCTCCTCTCTGAGTCGCTAATAACCCACAAGTGGTTGATGCGACGATAAATAATAAATTAAAAAAAAAAAAAAAAAATCTACTTCCCAGGATACATGTATTTTTCCACCTGCGATTTTATTAAGAATAAAACAGTTTCCACAGTAAACACTGTTTTACCATTTTAATAAATATTCCAACACTTATATAAGTACTTTTGAGAATAATTTCGTATTCTGAAGATAGATCATAGTTTAACCCCTTGGCCTATACGATATCTGCCAATTGCGCGAGCTATAGTAAACGAGTTCAACTGTTCAGCCGTGTACCCGAACTGGCGCAAAATGTATACTTTTCATGACATATATACTTCAGTGCAACAAAAGGAATTGTGAAATAATAAACAATGTTTAGGTACAAATAATAATTTTAAGACGTCTAGGATGTAATCATGATCAATTGATCAGTTGACAAAAATAATTTCTTTATGACACAAATTCTTTACCACGAGTCAGACTCGTGGTTTTCGCTTATAGCACAAATTCTTTACCACGAGTCAGACTCGTGATTTTCGCTTATGGCACACATTCTTTACCACGAGTCAGATTCGTGGTTATAGGCCAAAGGGTTAAAATTTGAGTTAAGATCATTTTTAAAAGTAATTCCGCTATACGTGTAGGAATAATAGTGTATATTGAAGTGCTTTTACAAAGGCTAACTTAACACTTTGCTGACCGGTGACGAGTTATCTCGTCTTTTCGAACCTACACGTTGCTGACCGGTGACGAGTCAACTCGTCATTGCACTTGCATTATCTATTTCAATTTATGACACCCAGGGCGATATAGAATATTGCAAAAACTTGGCGTATCGTGTTTAGGTTACAAAGCGAACATAACGAAAAAATTACTTTTCTTGGTATTTAGATTTTTATCACAATTTTAGTATAATTCCAAAAATTTCAACCATGACGGAACGTATCGGCGAAGAACTTTTCAATGAATTATACGCAAATACTTTATCCGATTGTCCGAGTGATTTCGAAATAAATTGTAGCGATTCGGAAAGCGATGAATCTGACATTATACCACCAAAACGGCAAAAAAGAAATGTTATAGAATCTGATAGTGAAAGTGATTTTGAAGATTGGAATGAAAATGACATTACACCTTCTTTGGAGGATTATTCAAACATTTCGGGTGTAACTGTAGAATTAAGTTATACAGCGAGCATCAGTGAAGTAACGGATTTGTTTTAATAGCCGGTGACATGACATAGTTTCTGTGCAAAATTCCCGGTCAACAAAGTGTTAACACTAGAACTACCAAAGTTATCAAAATGACGCATTCCTAATTTTTTTATAGAAATTTTATAAATTGACTATTGTAGCATCTCGCAGGCAGTTTTCCGTGATTTTCTGTTAAAAATGTAGACAAAGCTTTGTTTCCCTTGCATTGCGTATTTTTTTATATACCTATCATTATGATTTTTTCGGTAGAAATAAGTATGCTTTACTCGTCGGTAGTTCTAGTGTTAAAAACTAAAATCGAAAACTTGAGACCTTGGTTTCATGAGGGGTCTCTCTCTCTCTCACACACACAAAGGCATTCTCTACCTACATACGTTATTGTTCGCTATTTTTACCTTTTCAAGATATGAAATATGAAATACAAGAAATTTCGTCACCCGTCTTTAATGTATTAAGAATGAGGAAACATTGATTTTTATTTTATTCGTTCGACACGAAACTCCAGTGCTTAATAAAATTGTTCGTTAAAAAACAGGACGCAAGATTGAAATCGTTATATTATTAAAGTATTGAAGTAATTTCTAATCGATTACAGCACTTAACTACTTGCTTCACAACATTTTTTTTCATTTTTGTAAATTAATTAAATATTAATTTCTCGATAGAATGTCACGTAAAGTTGGTGCATTAATACCTTATCTTAATTATAATGTTCGGTGTAAGTTTATTGAAATAATTATGACCATATAAATATATTAAATAAAATATAGTTTCAAAGTTTAATTACGTTTCCATAAACGTGATAAATCAATTTAACGCTTAATTATATTTTAATCATGACTTTTCTCGATATGTTCTTAACCCTTTGCCTTACAACCACGAGTCACACTCGTGGAGCAGATTATGGTCTAAACATAATAAAGGTACACTGTATTTGCAATAGAGTTTAACTTTATTTTTAACTGTGACTTTAATCTATAATATCGAGAATTTGAAAATATAAATTACGTATAATGTTTCACCGTTGTGCATTTGACTAGTATTAAAACAGCGAATAGCAATTGCCAATATGTATAACTACTGAAAAATAAAATAGTAAGGCAAGGGGTTAAGAGTACGTACAGAAAAATTCAAGGTACATTTAAAAAGAAATTTATAAAACTCAAATTATTACGCTTCGCTATATACAAGTGTGTATTTTTGTACTTTTCAACCCTCATTCGTCCCTCATTTTCGCAATTTAACCCTTTCGCTACGAAGGACGTATATATACGGTCTCAGAAATTAAACAATCCTTTACTAAAACCGTACATGGACATCTTCTACGGCACAAAATTATTTTTATTTTCATTCACATGTGTTGTAACATAATTCATTGCACAATGTATCTAAATTTTGATACGTATATTTTTGTCATATCGACAAAAATTGTATCGATCTATATAGCAATAGCGTTTTTATGCTCCTTAGAGCACCGTAGTGAAAAGGTTAACCCTTTGACTACGGCAGATTTTGAGACGCGCCGGTCGTACCACACGGGTAAGAATTCATTTACAATGTCACTTTCGTCTAACTGAAATGAGATCTATCGGAATAATGATAGATAAAATATTCAAAGCGCTTATATGCGCTCTTCGTGTCTGAAAAGCAAACTGTGTTGAGCGCTTATATGCGCCCTACGTCTCAGAAAAGCAAACTGTGTTGAGCGCTTATTTGCGCTCTCCGTGTCACAGAAGCAAAATTTCTGAGCGCGTATATGCGCCCACAGTAGCCAAGGGGTTAATTTGTCTCTTGGTGTCAAATTTATATAACGGTAACAAATGAATATAATGAAAAAATAAATAATTCAATTACAAATAAAAAAGAAATTAAATTCCTGGATATTTAGATGTAAAATTATTCCCAACATTCACAAATAAAGCAACGTGCACGAAAAACATGTCAAATTGACACAAGGGACGAATGAGGGTTAACATTTGTATTCTGTTGTTATCGGCGTCTTATGATTCGTGTATGATTTTCATTTTTAACTTTATTCGAATCAAATTTCTTCATTTTGTCTGCTTCCATACGTGTTTCGAAATTCATGAATAAATTTTTTCTCATGCTTATAGAAAAACAGTATAATCATAATTGTTATTCGATTAGCATGAATTTTTATGAAGTAGAAGGATTAATATCGTATAGTTTCATAAAATGTAGTAATACTTATGCTTACTTCTTCAATTCATTCGTTTTTATTATCCAAAACGCATTATCGAAGTTTACAACGAGATATGCGATTATAAAACTTAATCTTAACGTGTTAAAATGAATAGGATACGATGAGTAAGATAAAAAGTATGGAGGAATAAACGTAGGATAGTAACGGACGCCATAACACAAACAAAACGTAGGTATAATTGCTCGCCTTACGCAAAAGCTTTGTCAAAGGTAAGAATTATTGCTTCTACAAAACGTGCCAGTATTTTATGACTCCACTATAGACGTATTTTTACTATGCAACTGCTAATTACATGTTTAACAAGCTGCAAACCATAACCTCGTATACCGCTTATTTCAAAATTTCATACATGCTTCACGTTTATTCCTTTATTACCTATAATTATCATATTCTCAATTTTTCTATGAAATTAGGTAAATTAAATGATACGGAATAAAAATTGAATCAACTAATTTTAAACCATTTTTTCCATTTCTCATAAATTAGTTACGTAAAGTCATTCATCTTTGACTTTATCAAAAGTATTCTACACACAGGACATGAATTAATGTCAAAGCTAAATCGATGACGTGATTGCAGTATCAAATTACAGATTGATAGATAGATCATGCTGCATGCTTAAGTATATGATATCGTGAGATAAATAATAAATTGAATAATTAGGTGGAATACGCCTAAGGTTTCTTATTAAATTTATAAAAAATATAATACATACATTTCTACCAAATCAACAAACTTTATTTCTTATCTAATCCATGTACTATGAAACGAATACTGCTGAGTTAACAGAACCAAAACAATAAATAGGAATTTTACACAAATCAAATATTTATTAATTCGTCTTTATCGTTTCATAGTTTCATGTATCTATATTATTTAATTAAGAATTAAATATTTATCTATATCTATACTATTATATGTATAAAGAAAGAACCGATTTTTATGTTCGCGCAAAATTCAACAACTATTGAACCGATCTTCCTCAAATTTTAACCCTTTGCACTCGAGAGGTGACTCTCACTCACCACTTGGATTAACGCAGCGACTCGAATCGCGTGTAATATAATTATTTTATTTCAACTTTTCGCGTATCTTTACATTATACTAAACTTAATATTGAATCTTAAGCTTGATAACTTTGGTTCGTGCAATATTTTAGAATGCAAAACAAAATCTATTCTCTGTTCCTCGGGACAAGTATGGCAAAAATGTGTCTTTCGAGTGCAAAGGGTTAATGCAGCGACTCGAATCGCGTATAATGTAATTATTTTATTTCAACTTTTCGTGTATCTTTACATTATACAAGACTCAATATTGAATCTTAAGCTTGATAACTTTGGTTCGTGCAATATTTTAGAAAGCAAAACAAAATCTATTTTCTCTTCCTCGGGACAAGTATCGTAAAAATGTGTATTTCGAGTGCAAAGGGTTAAAACATTATTCCTGAATACTCTAGAACGAACATAGACTATGTAGCATGTTTAAAAAACGCGTTATTAAGTTATGATTAATATGTAAAGTTTTTCTACGATACCTCGCGCGTAGTAGTACCGCGATGTTCACCCTCTATGGGACCGCGTGACTTAAAAGTTACAAACTGATGTGTCTATATTTGAAAAAATTAATTTTGGTTAGTTATCGCTGCACTATTAAATTTGATTACTGTATTACCGTAGCGACACCACGATCCGTCTACAGTAATTATTAGTTAAAACATTTTCAAATCAAAGTGAAAAACTGTAATCAATCGTAATTTTTTCTCCGATAAACAGACAAAATTCATAGAGGGTTAACATCAAATGGCAAAGCTTTTCGTGCGCTTTTTCGAGAGAGAACTGGATTACCGCGGATATATGTTGTCTTAACAACATGAATAAACATCGACATTTAATAAATTTTGAATATTATCGCTGATTAGAGAATGCTTTGAAATAAAATGTGCACTATTCCACAATTAAACATTTTTATTAGAAGATCAAAAATGAGATTAATTTTTATCAAATCTTTCATCTACCGATCTGACGTCCTGAGCAAAACATGTGATTTCAGCGATGATTTCAGGCAGTCTACGTGTTGGAAGATAATTCTAATAAACATGAATTAGTCGCGAGAATATCTCAAGCAAAGCCGGGACAGAGGATGCTAGTGAATAAATGCTAATGAATAAATAAATAATGAGAAAAGAACAGGAAACGAACTTTTATATTGAATTTAAAAACTATCGATATCTAGTTACAAAACAATGTGGTTCTATATGTAGTGTAACAAGAGAGTTACCTCTAGTTTACCAAATTTGAAACTAATAGTATCACTGAGCTTTCAAGGAATCGTGAAATTTCTTAAAAAATAAAAACCAAAGTTCATTTAGGATCTAGCACATACGTAATTAATGTAACGAACTTTTATATTGAATTTAAAGACTATCGATATCTAGGTACAAAACAATGTGGTTCTTTATGTAGTGTAACAAGCGAGTTACCTCCAACTTACCAAATTTGAAACCAATAGTATCACTGAGCTTTCAAAGAATCGTGAAATTTCTTAAAAAATAGAAACCAAAGTTAGATTAGGATCTAGTATATACGTAATTAACCGCGTCGTGTATGCACAGGATACTTATCGTTAGCGAATCGAACGTCAGCAAAAAGTTCGTCACGTGTATGTAAATGACGGAACTTGAGAGATCCTAAGGAACATCACGCCGGCACGATTTACGACTTTCGATAACTCACACGTACGTCGTCTCGCGGAAAAATTTAGCTTGCCGATGTTGGTAAGAAATAGGAATGATCGGTGTTTTAATGCAATTAGGTCGTTGCTATGCACGACAACGCGCATAGTCTTTTCAGAGGAGTCTACTCTTGGAAAGTTTGCATGGGAAGAATGCTACGTATGTTTTAACCGCCATATGAACTATACAAAGAACAGGTACAGTACTGTGAAAAAGTTTTTTCAGACCGCCTATTGTAAAATATCAAAAAATATGTTTTGCTATTTTACAAATTAACCCTTTGCACTAGAAGACTTTTTTAAGTTTCAAAGGACTATTGCGAAAATTTAAAGTGTTCTTTTGGACAGAAAAAAAGAAAATTGTAAATGTTTACGATATCTTATTTATTTGGTTAATTTACTTTTATTTTAAGATAAAAGAAGTGTTTGAATTGATAAAAATATAGAATCTAGTTAAAAACAATCTCTGAAGAAAATTATGCATGTCGCCATAGCGACGCTAGCCGAGTGCAAAGGGTTAATTTAAAAATAGCACTGTTTGAATTTTTTCATTGCTTTTTAAGAAGCGTTTAATCCAAGAATTACTAATTACGTTAAAAATTATTGGTTAACCCTTTGAGCGCCAAGGGTAGTTTAAAAAATTCGATTGATAAGTAAACCACTCAGGACTAAAATTTATCAATTCCACTTGTTATGGAATCATTAAAATGATTAGTGTTTCGTTTTTCACAAACCAAACGATTAATTTAAATGGAGTTGATCAGTTTGGCTCCTCGGTGGTTTAAGTCCCAAGCGGTACAATCGCACACTTCTTATTTCAGAGATATTAGGTTGTCCCAAAAATTTCTTTTATTATCTCCACACATCCACTTCGTTTGGTATGGTTTTTATACAAACATGCAGCCTAATCTGTTAACACTAGAACTACCGATGATTAAAGTGTATCTATTTCAACCAAATAATTCAAAGTAATAACAATTTGAAAGAAATATAAAATGTAAGGGAAAGACATCTTTATTCATTTTCGTTACAGAAAAACACAATTGATTCCTAAAAATGCATCATTATAGATTTATAGAATTTATATGAGAAATTGCAAACCAGTCATTTTGACCACCTCGGTGATTCTAGTGTTAAACGAGAGATGGAGGAAACTAATAGAGCAAAATTGATCCTATATAATATTATACTACATTGCAAAACAAAATATTATGCGTCCATTACTTGTTAATGAAACGAAACAAACTTTTGGGACAACCTAATAAGTAGAAATATGTAAAAAAAAAATTTATTACGTGCACAGTTTTCATTTATTTTTATATTAAGAAATAGTTGCTGTGAAGATTAAGAAGGGAAAAGTTTTAGTTTTATTAAATTTATATAAGTAACAACATTATTGATGCATTCTTGTACATAGATAGACACGGTGTCATATTTAAACATAGAATGCAAAGAGTACGATCACATTTCGTGGGACTAAGCTGTTAATTTAGAATCATCATTATTCTGGACAATCTCCTCTTAGTATTTCCATAACAACAATTCTATTGAAAAAACTGTGAATAATTTTTTAATAAACTCATTTTGGAATTTTCAACTATTCTATTTCTTGCAATTCCAAAAGCTAGTTTGCCTTTTTTTACTTTCTTCTTTTCTCATTCGTTATACATAGTAATCGCATACATACACGTACAGAATTTTAAAAATCATAATGACCAACATAATCTAACTAACATAAAAATTAATTTTCATAACAATTCTTCAGAAAAAAGTGTTGAATAATTTTTTTAATAAACTCAATTTGGAAATTTCAGCTATTCTATTTCTTCCAATTTCGAAAGCTAGTTTGCCTTTTTTGACTTTCTTCTTTTCTGACTCGTTATACATAATAATCGCATACATACACGTACAAAATTTTAAAAATCATAATAGGCAACATAATTGAACTAATATAAAAATTAATTTCCATAACAATTCTTCAGAAAAAAGTGTTGAATAATTTTTTAATAAACTCAGTTTGGAATTTTCAGCTATTCTATTTCTCGCAATTCCAATAGCTAGTTCTCCTTTTTTGACATTCTTTTCTCTTCTGACTCATTATACATAGTAATCACATATATACACATAAAAAATTTTTAAAGTCACAATGGCCAATATAATCGAACTAACATAAAAATTAATTTCCATACAAATAATGATATCTAAAAGTGAATCCTAAAAATACATTTAATTATCACTACAAGACCAATTACAGAGGTAGCCTAAGACTTTTGGACAGTACTGTATGTGCACGTATCTTCGCAAACTGACACTGTGCGCTATTAATGCACCTCTAGTCGCACTTATACAGACAAACGCTAAACATGAAATATAAAGTGACTGAGGGTGTACATTGACCTATTCAGCATCGGATCCGTGCTCATGATTTACCGCATAAACGATGCAGCCTCCTGAATCTTCATGGAGGCTCGTTCAGGATGCAACCTGCTTGTAGTCACGTGAATGTAATCTTAGGCAGGTAAACCTTAGTGTTTATACTCTGGATTGCGGCAGATTGCTCGATAGAATGTCGTTTATCGATACGCTACAATGTCAGTAACCATACATCTACTATTTTCTTACTATTTCCAGCTACAGGGTCAACAATCGTCCTTCAAAACTTTTTCTACGATCGCATTAATTCTATTCACAGACCTCGATACACATGATGCTCGCTCTAACTGTCCTCACGACTTTTCAAACGTTTGCAACAACGCAATGAAAAAAGTTTTTAAGAAAAATGTATCTGTATTGAGCGGATAACATAGAACCATAATAAATACTTCGAAAATATTTGTTTTTTATAGCGAAGCTAATCTTGAGATTTTTAACTTTTCAGTCCTTGGTGTCAATTTGACACACTTTTCTCGATATTTTATACTCTGTTCCTATTTCTATTTTATATTCACGATAAATGTAGGAGGAACAATATTCTTTGTACACTCTTATATTGTTTATAAACTATGTAAACAATCTTATGTTTGTATTTGTAGAAGTTTCATTTTTTTTACTTTCCTGTAAAATAATTTACAAATTTACTTATTTGTCGATTATAAACTAACTTTACTTTAAAGTCTACTTTTAAGCTTTATAATTAACAATTATGTTTTTTTATCATTGTGACAATTTGACATCATAGAACAAATTAACTCTTTCACTACTGCTATAAGGACACAAAGTGCTCTTGATATGCATATATGATATATAAATATTATTTTTATTAGTATAACAGAAATATCCGTACTAAAATTTAGGTATATTGTATAATGAGTTATGATACAACATATGTAAATGAAAATAAAAATAATTGTATGCTACAGAAAATATCCGTGTACAATTTTAGTAAATGATCATTTCGTTTCTAAGGGCGTACATGTACGTATTTCGTAGCGAAAAGGTTAAATTCGGAAAATAAGAAGCGGATGAAGATTAAAATATGATATTTCTATTCACGGAATATTAAGCTCGGAGCAGTACTCGTAGTTTCGACTCACGAAAATCATTATGGAGTTTTTTGTGTCAAATTTTTATGTCAACTCCGTAACATTCCTTGTCAGTCAGGTTTTTAACAATGATAACATAGACATTGAACTAGATAGTCATTTCATATTTTAATCTAATAAAATCAACAAAGACTAAACATAAAATATACAATTCATGTTCATACTATCTCTTTCGCAATACAACAGTTCTGTAATCTCTCTCAGAAATTTGTAACGCGTTACTATTACCAGACCGGCTGGATTCCTAACTCTACATGTTCTAACTAAAAAATTTTTCATATCACTATAACAAGTATACAAATTTGTGATTAATTTCTTATTATACATATTTAAAACTTCTAATTTTTATTTTAACTGATACAATTCATCCCCTTCAAATATAACATGTACAATTACAGCCTTCTAGTAATACATTTTTGCGTTCATAACTCATTAATTCAATAATAAAATCAGCTGTTATATATTAGAGCTCGTGAGAGAAGTCAAAACTTTTCATTCGTTTTGTATTGTTAACGCGGTCAAAAGGAATGATTTAGGAGAAATTGAAAGGTGTCAAACTCGTGAGCAGTTACGCAATGAGCTTCCAAATTAAGAAGTATTATACGAGATGGGTCTCACGTGTCAATCGAACTTACAGATTGCGTCTGTCATTGTAAACTAGTTACTTGTGATTTCACGGAAATACTCGATAATGAATCTTTCATGACCAACATTTTTTTGTTATTTTTATACGTACGACGATACGAAACGCCAGGGTAGATACATCTTGCTTAGTACGACGTATCGGTTCACTTTTTGTAGCACGTTACGTGTGCGGTAAAACATCTTTTTATGGTTATTATAGTACTATGACATGAAAGTACACTTACTTGTGTTTTCTGTCCTAACAAACGAGCCACATCATTGCATAACCGTAATAACTATACGTTAAATTTGCGTTATATAATGTATGTAAAATAATGGTTCGAAAGTAGATGCTAATGCACTTACTGTATCTAGAATACAAGAACATGTTCCAAAGGAAAATTTTATCAGTGTAAACTTTGCATTGCAGTTTTCGTCATCTATGTTATGACAATATATGTAGATTGTTATAACAATATATTTAGATTGTTATAACAGTATATGTAGATTGTTATAACAATATATTTAGATTCTTATAACATTGTTCCAATTGTAACAAATGTAAAAATTTTAATATATTGTTATAATATTGTTCCAATTGTAACAAATGTAAAAATTTAAATATATTGTTATAACATTGTTCCAATTGCAACAAATGTAACAATCTAAATAGATTGTTATAATATTGTTCCAATTGTAACAAATGTAACAATCTAAATATAGTGTTATAACATTGTTCCAATTGTAACAAATGTAAAATCGTGTCGATTAAAGTCTAAATTATTCGAACGTTTCAGTATTTCCGAATTTTGAATTTTTATTGTAGCTTGGATCTTTCATAATGTTTACAAAGAGAAATATAAATTTTGCATATTTAATTAATGGCGAAGCACGATAATGTTTAAAAAATATTTGAATAACATGGTTTCATAATTGAACTTGGTATTTTCTATTTTAAATACAATAAAATAAAACCTGATTTATTGGTTAGATAGAAAATATAAAATGCATTTCCAACAAACTAAT
>SMSQ01019729.1:5430-30539 GCA_019453375.1 Ctenoplectra terminalis | reverse complement strand
CGTTAGGTTATAGCAGGCTACACTGTAGGTAAACATGCTTTTAAAAAATGTAATATAAATATAAAATGTTATACTATGATTCAATATAATTAGCTATCGAGTCTTAATTAATGAGATACTTGTTTATCCTTTCTCTCACTTAATTTTTGTAAATCTACAATATATTTATGTTGGACATAGAGATATTTGTTTATCCTTTCTTTCGCTTAATTTTTGTAAATCTCTATTTATGTTCATCATAGAGATATTTGTTTATCTTTTCTTTCATTCAATTTTTGTAAATCTATATTTATGTTCTACATAGAGATACTTGTTTATCCTTTCTTTCACTTAATTTTTGTAAATCTATATCTATGTTCAACATTAATATTTTCTGTATACATACAACGAGAAACAAAAGTTTCAATAGAAATATAAAATGGCCAGGCCTGGTGTAGACTATGGACGCGTATGTGCGTTTAACAATCAATTCAGATCCCCGTATGATATTCTTCAGCATATTTAAGCAAATTGTATTAAAAAAAAAAAACGAAATAGAATCAGTATTAATTACTGCTTCCTTGAGTTAACACGTTAACCACCACGTTGGTCCCTGCGGATCGACGCTGAAATTTTCGTTTAGGCGTCGTTGGTTTCTGCGAACTAACTCTAACAATTTCAAAAAAATAGTACCTTATGAATCATTAATGGGTTCTATAAAATCACATTAAACAAAGATACGACTTTCCTTTGCTCTACAATTTTCTGCTTAAATTCTCAAGTATTTTGCGACCAAATGTTTTTCAATTATTATCGCACCACACAGCCTAACGGAAAGTCGACCAAAATTCGGCGCGACGTTCAACGCGTTAAATACATACCCAAAATTACATATTATTTACTCAACTTCGAACGATGTAGAAAAAACTGAACGGCTAGTCGCGCTTAACGCTTCCCGCCGACAATAACATTATACGCTCTTTTAATCTTGGAATCTCCGCTGTAAAGTACAACAGTTCCGGTTTATTCCCGTGAAAACACGAGAAACCTGTCTCCTTTTACTTTCAGTTTTCACACGACGGAAACACGCACAGGGCGTGTGCTCGTCACGGACTACTTCCGGCTTCACGATTTTAATTACAATTAACCACATATGTCTGTTGCGTCGCAGGACGCGTGTATTTATCCACGTTTCCTCCGTCTCTCTCTTTTTACCTACAATGCGTCGTTGTCCACACCGATAAGATAATTTATCGTATGTACGCACAGCGCACGACCCACACTTTTTATCTCTTCGCTTCTTGCGACGCGTTATTAACTTGAGGAAGCTCCTTGGAGCAGCTGCAACATGCACCAGGAATTCGAGGCGTAAGCGCTAGGAAAAATACCGAATAATATTCCTGCTGGCGAAACGATAATTAGTGGAAAATATAATAATTCATACGGTAATAATAAAATGACAAGGATATTTATTTGGATATTTTAAATATCAAATTTCCTGACGTTCTTATAATAATTACGTATTTTATAAAATATGGAAGGTGTTTAACACGTTAAGCGCGACGCCAATTTTGGTCGACTTTCCTTTAGACTGTACGCTGTGATAATAATTCAAAAATATTTGGTCGCAAAATAATTAAGAATTTAAGAAGAAAATTGCAAAGGCCTGCAAAGGAAGATCGTAACTTTGTTTAACACTAAAGCTACCAAAGCGGTCAAATGACCGATTCTTGATTTATCTAAATTTTATAAATTATTAACAGTGCATTTTTGCGTATTTTTTTGTGTCCCTACGAACAGACTCTGAAATTTTTGTTTAGGCGTCGTTGATTTCCGAAAACTGACAGTATAAATTTCAGAAAATAATACCTTATAATTCATCAACAAGTTCTATTAAATCACGTTAACACTAAACCTACCGACGATTAAATTATACCAATTTTGTATCAAAGAAATTACAATGATTTTATAAAATTTAGATAAATCAAGAATCGGTCATTTGACCGCTTTGGTAGGTAGCTTTAGTGTTAAACAAAGTTACGATCTTCCTCTGCAGGCCTTTGCAATTTTCTTCTTAAATTCTTAATTATTTTGCGACCAAATATTTTTGAATTATTATCACAGTGTAACAGTCTAAAGGAAAGTCGACCAAAATTGGCGTCGCGCTTAACGTGTTAACGGTCCGCACGATTTTTTAGTAGTTTGCGACGATGAAAAGAAATTATTAACGTAAATTTTTGTGTATCGAGTAGACAGTGTGGAGTAACAGACATTTTAAAGATACTTTTTCTTTCCATGGTGAAGTTAGGGTCACGTTGTTGTTTTAAATGGTAGCGTATCATTTTTTTTCTTTTTTATCTTTTCGGTTATCTGTCTGCCACTATTTACTGAATTCTGATATATAAAATGACACTTTAGATAGCAAATACTTTTTCTTTTATTATTATATTTAATATACTTTGAAAGTATTTAAGAAGTGTATCTAAAAAAAAATTATTTTATAAGAAAAGGAAATATGAACAAATTAGGGAGCAGTGTCACTCTGGGGACTAATGAACGGTAGATAACAGAAAAGAATCTTTTTTTTTCCTCATATTTTAGGGGACATTAAAACGAATCCAATCAGTTTAAAATGTGGTGCTTTTATTCATACAATATTAACACATTAAAGATCAGAAACTTTTTTGAATATCTTATTACGGGATGAAGTTACACTCGAATAAAATTTTTAGTTGCATGCTTTTATGAAATGTTCATACTTACAGTAAATAGGGATCTTGATTTCAATTTTCAGACGAAGTGGTCGTTTTTAAAGGTAACTTCCCATTTACAATTACCTTTCGCTTTTATGAGTTGAAAGAAACGAAATACGAGATATCTCCTGATCGGTCCCTCAATGTGTTAAATTTATAGCAATGGAAGTAATAATACTAATAGAACAATCATATAGACTGATTTCGTATAGCTTTTTTTAAGTGATAAAAAATTTATATGAGAAAATAATTCCATGTTTCTTAAACATTTTTAGAGTACAAACCAGTACAAAATATCATGTGGAAATATATAATATAATGTAATTGAATTATGAATTTAATTGTTAATTTTTTATAGTGAATATACACATTTGTTCATAAGTCATTGAGCACTCGCTAATTTGAAATAAAATGTTTATTAAAGCAAGTATCTAGTAAGAGTTTAGAAATACTATAATATTCAGCTTCCGTTATATCGTAAACACTTAATAAGTATTAATTTCATTTTGCAACTGTAATATTAATTTGTGTTCATTCTAAATATGCTAAGCGTCTTGTGACTTTTATCGCTAGAACTACCGACGATTAAATTATTTTCTATTTCTATTTCTATTTCTATAACTGTTTCTGTTTCTATTTATACCAAAGAAATTAAAATGATAAGTACTTGTAAAAATACCTATAATAAGGGTAACGATTCTTTGTGCATATTTTTTATAAAAAATTACAGAAAATAATAAAATGTGCCTTTATAAATTTATAAAATTACTATGAGAAATTACAAACCAGTCATTTTGATTGGTAATTCTAGTATTAAAAAAGAGTATAAATATTGAGAAATTTTTCTAGTTCAATATTATTTAATTCACTAATCAGTTCCATTTAATATTATCATTTATCATTATAAAACATCGTATTATTATTAAAATTGTTAAATTTCAATATTTTAGCAAACATCATTATTAACACTAGATCTACGGACATGGACTAGATCATTTTGAGGAACATATTAACACTAGAACTACCAAAGTGATCAAAATGACCCATTCATAATTTTTTACAGCAATTTTATAAATTTACTATGGCATCTCAGAGGCAATTTTCTGTGATTTTCTGTTAAAAAAGTAGACAAAGCTTTGTTTCCCTTGCATTATGTATTTTTTTATATACCTTTCATTGTGATTTTTTCGGTAGAAATTGTTAAATGTTTCGGTAGAATTGTTAATTCTACTGTTAAAAATGCAGTTTTCTTATAATAACTCTGATTCATTCTACTTTAAACAAATACATTTTTATCAGTAGAGATTTATTTAGTTTATTTTCTATGTACAAATTCTATTTTTTGAGCTCCGTAAATCTAGTGTTAATACTGAATCGTTTGAAAGATAAAATTCCCATTAGAAGTGCTCGTACAATTAATTTACTTTCACAAAAATTCTGTTACAATGTCGGATATTCTGGTCAAGTTTTCTGAATTCTTAAGCGCCATTGCTTCTCGGAACATTAACCACCGGTTACGCAACTCAATTTACAGCGCACAACATTCGCGCGACCTCGAGTCAATTAATTCTCATCGTGAAGACGTTTCATCAAGGTCTTGACATTTAACGAAGTTGCGAGACTTTTCGAAAATAACAAGTGAAACAGAGGTCGAGAAACGATGCTGCGCTATCGGTTCCTATATCTTTCCACGCACCTCCGAGGGACCACGGTGGTCGATAAACCCGAAATTTGAAGGGATGAAAGGGGAAAAAGGTTGGACCCTAAATGTGAAATTTTAGTTGAACTACTTCCCGAGATAATAACCCTTTGCCTTATTATTTCAGCAGCTACACGCGTTAACGATAGTTGTTCACTGCTTTAACCGTTTAAGTGCGAAGAAGCGCTATCGCTTTCTCTTTTGTTGTGCCAGAAATTTTGCGCTATATGTAAAAAAGGACTTCATGGAATTTGTGCAACAAAACACTCTTGTAATAAGTGAGAATAAAAAATATTTTTGTTGGTAAAAACTATTCTTTATATAATAATTAGAGTAAATGACTATGGCTTTTATTATTTTTCACAAAACAAACTACGCATTTTATTCCGCACTTTTACCATATATACAAGAAAATTTTTCAGCACTCAAACGGTTAATACAGTCCCTGGCCATCGAATTAGGACCATTGCTTTTCGGTTTTACTTGACGGTCTTACCCGCGTATTTAGGTTATTCGATCTCGAAAAATATCGAAAAATATAGCGTATACAAATTGTAATATAAGAGAAAATTAGTTGATATGTTGTTCTTTCTTAAGTTTGCAATATAAATTACAAATGTTCCTATATTCAGAGCATCTGTCTTGAAATAACGTCCACACCTTACATTTTTAACCCAATCCTCATTCGCAGATTCTTTCGAAATACAGACCCTGACCATCTAATTAGGACCACTACAAATTTTCACCATTTTTCACGTTTTCCGTAAAATTAAAAGGCCCGTTCAAATTGTAACGATACAATTTAACTACCAACGTAATACACTATTACTGTACATAACATTATTAACACACGTTAATATTTCGTATTTCCACCCTTTGCTTCGATCACAGCTTGTATCCTTTCATATGCTTCATATTGTAGGAATAGTAGCGTGTATTTTAAGCGCTTTTCACAGTGGTTGACTTAAACTCTATCCCTCTATTTCTAACTCTGTCTGTAACTCTCGAATTCTAACTAAAACTATGTTTCCTCGGCTCTTTTACATTATTTTCCGGCTAAAGGCCGAACCAATTGGAAACGAGGTTCCATCGTGTTGGTGCGACCGAAAACTTAAGACCTAGGTTTTATGAGGGGTCTCTCTCTCTCTTTCTCACACACCAAGACATTATCTACCTACAATATCTTCATTATTTTCCCAAATATCTGTAACTTTTGTTTCCAACTCGGATAACGTGGTGCTCGGAGAGCTGTAAACTAGTCTTTCGAGGAGGCTCCAGACATTTTCTATGGCGTTCGAGTCGGGAGAATTGCCCGGCCATGGGAGAAAAGGGATGTTTTTGGTTTTGGAATCACTCATCACCCACAGAATTTGATTATTATCGCGATAGTAACAAATCAATCGCTATGTATACATCGTTATCAACGTATTTAGTAATAATTTGAACGACCAAAGACAGTGCAACATTTTCAGCAATTTCTGTAATAATAAACTTTGGGATTACTTCGTAATTTACGTGTCCCATCGAGACAATGATCTACAGTGAGATCCGTTATAACGAGGCATGATCAGGTGCACGTGTACTAAACGGAAATTCAAAATCGATTTTCTCCAAAACAAAGTCTGAAACGAAAAATTTTTATTCCATATTTTCGACTTATTTTTTCGCGTAGAATCAGCTCTTTTTCGCTTGTACCACCAGTTACCGAACACCCTGTAGATCTCGAAGAAATATTGAACGCGTATTTGTTTCCACGATAGACCGTAGCATCCATCGATGAGAAATTCGAACATAAACCGGCGAAAGAGGTAAAAGACGAGGCGAAGAACGAAACAAGAAAGCGCCCTAACGATACGAAGAGCGCGACGTATCGACGTCTTCGGAATATTAATATTTATGAGCCTCTTCCTGCAAAGAGAATGCACCTGCGTCGCGTGTATGCTTGTCCACGCACGCCACGACAAAGCTGCACCGTCGAAGGGACACGCGTGGATTTTTTTAAAGCTTTTAAACGTGTACAACGTTTGTTTGTCCAGTCGTGGAACCTTCGCTCCCACCTTCGCTCCCACCTTCGCTGCCCTCGCAGCTTTGAATAGCCGCCAGGGAAACGAGGAATAGAAAAGTCTGTTTGGATTACTTATAATGTTATGGAAATTGTCCCGGGACACGTGAACTGTGCCGAGGTGTGCCAGAATTATTATACGCACATGGGAAACTCTGTAAACGAGTTTGACTCCTGTTTCGCTTTTGGTTGAAATTTTTCCAGTCCTTTTTTTTTCTTTTTTTTTTTTTTATGTGTCTGAGTATATGGAATTATTGGGCTTTTAAGACGTTAACCCTCTATGGCGCCGTGTGACTCGAGAGTTACATACTCGTGTATTTATATTTAACACTAAACCTACCAAAGCGGTCAAATGACCGTTTCGTAATTTCTTCTCCAAATTTAATAAATTATTAACCGTGCACTTTTGAATATTTTTTTGTGATTTTCCGTAAAATATATGGTCAAAGATTTGTTTCTCTAGCATTCTGTATTTTTCCAAGTATCTATTATTGTAATTTCTCTGACAGAAACAGGTATAGTTTAATCGTCGGTAGGTTTAGTGTTAAAAAGATTTATTTCATTTAGTTACTGTGCTATTCAATTTTGTTACTATTAGGTCGTCCCATAAGTTCGTGCCGCGTATCGCTCCGCTATTTAAATTAATGTATGAAACATACCTTCAAAGTTTATGAACAAATGTAATCACCCTCTGGTTCCAGAACCTCTTCCCATCTTTTTGGGAAAGACATTATACCGTCGCTGTAAAACTTGCGTGGTTTTTTGTTAAAATACTTTTCTATGTTTGTTCTCACGGACTCGACGTTATCAAATTTTTTGCTCGCTAAAAAATGTTGCATCGACCGAAATAGGTGGTGATCAGAAGGAGCGATGTCCGGAGAGTATGGTGGGTGTAATAAAATTTTCCAACCGAATTCACGTATTTTTTTTTCCACGTTTTGTGCACGCTGCCACGCGATCACCACGGTTCCGTTCTGTCAGCTGATGCGGCACCCGTGCATCCAGCTTTGTAATCATTCCTATTTTCTTTAAGTGTCTACGAATGTATAATACTTTTTTACGCAGAACTTGATGGTCTACCAGAATTCGAAAAAAAAAAATTTGCACATTCCATTTAAAAAACCGAAGGTGACCCTAATATCTGAATAAACAAATTAGGAAATACAAAATAGATAAGACCACCGTATGACCGCCAAGGTACCGTGCAACTTTTGTATAAAACATTTTTTCGTAAAACGAATACCTCAAAAGTTATTTGAGGTCGTCCCGTTAACAGACTCACCCTGTATATATTGCTAAATATAAAAGTATGAAAATTAATGCAAATTTAATACAGATTTTGGAAGCAACTTATTAAAAACGAACCAGTTGGGATAAAATATCGACCGTGGCTCGGAATACAAATTGTTAATGCTCCCTCGTCCGATCGTAATAATTTAATCACCCGTTGTAATATTTCAACATTATACGTATCGCATAATAAAACGTGTTATAAAAAGTACGCATGGTCACCGTAATTATAGTATACAATCGTTGGTACATTTATCAATTTTTTATGTTAACTGTTTATACGGATGGAGACGGATATTAATTTTCTTAGCATGAATTTTTCTCTTCCAATTTATGTTACATTAATTTCCGTTATGTCGTTATTATTTTTTAATTCCTCTTCTCTTATTCGAGTTTTCTTTAATTCAAAATATGTTTTATTGCTCTACTAAGTTCGAGCTGAATCCTGGTTAACAGTAATCAGAGCTCGAATTGAATAATAGAAAAAATTTGAGAGAATCGGGAGCAGGTGATTTTTACCGGAATCCAATTTTTTTTATCGAGCGTGTCGAATTGATGTAACGAGGTGGAATTGCGTGGCAATATTTCTCTTTACGATTTCGTTGCGACTGGCGAGCCTCCCGGAAACTTCGATTCGATGTTGCATCGTGCACGGTCGAACAGCTCGCAGTAAAGTCGGACGTAAAATGGGAAATGGTTAAGCGTAAGAGGAAAAGAAGATAGCGTAGAGGGGAATTTAAACGATCTCTAATTATCGAGACTCGTAAAATATTTCTCGTACTCGGGAAAGGTATTATCTCGCGAGGAAATTCGTACAGGTGGCGTGGCGTTGCAACATTTGCATAATTTGAGTTTGGTTCGTTGGTATGAATTGTTGTGGTTGTTCGTTAAACAGGTTTAACGTTATATTTTGATTAGTAGAAACAGAGAGAATTATTGTTGCAAAGTTGCAAGAATATTAAAGAAACAAGTTTTTCTTTTTAATGGAGATAGATTTGATAAATTAAGATATTCTTTTTTAACGAAGATAGATTTAATAAATTGAGATATTTTTGTTTCTTTTAAATGAAGTTAGATTTAATACATTAAGATATTTTGTTTTCGAATGAAAATAGATTTAATAAATTAAGATATTTTTTTTTTAATGAAAATAAATATAATAAATTAAGATATTTTTTTTTAATGAAAATAGGTGTAATAAATTAGGATATTTTTTTTTAAAGGAAAATAGATTTAATAAATTAAGATATTTTTGTTTCTTTTAAATGAAGTTGGATTTAATACATTAAGATATATTTTTTTCGAATGAAAATAAATTTAATAAATTAAGATATTGTATTTTTTTTAATGAAAATAGATTTAATAAATTAAGAATTTTTTTTTAAATGAAAATAGATTCAATAAATTAAGATATATATTTTTTTTAATGAAGATAGATTTAATAAATTAAGATATATATTTTTTTTAAGTTGCATCAGGCACTAAGTTGAGTCATTAGCGACTCATTCTATAAATAGAATATTCAAAGTTTATAAAGGAACTTAACATTTTTAAGAAATTCCATTACGTACTGTATCTTATTTATGTGCGAAAAAATATGATAGATACTTAACTTATCTTCGGACCATACATATCGCAACGATCTCATTCATTATAATTTTTTCTATAGAAATAAGTATGCATTAACACTAGAACTACCAGCGATCAAAGTAGACTTATTTGCATCAAAGAAATCAAAATGATCTCTACTTGAAAAAATACCTACAATAAATGTACCAATTCTTTGCACATATTTGTTACCAAAAGTCATATAAAATCCCTCAAAATATATCGTTGTAAGTTTATAAAACTTTTATAAGAAATTACGAACCAGTCATTTTGTCTGGTTGATCGGTAGTTGTACTGTTAAAGCATACTTATTTCTATAGAAAAAATTATAATGAATGAAATCGTTGCGATCTATACGATCCGAAGGTAAGTTAAGTATCTTTCATATTTTTGCGCATACAAATAAGATATAGCAAGTAATGGAATTTCTTAAAAATGTTAAGTTCCTTTATAAACTTTGAATATTTTTCTTACATACTGTGTCGTTAATGACTGAACTTAGGTCCTGATGCAATTTAAAAAAAATACATATATCTCGATTTATTAAATCTATTTTTACAAAAAGAAATATCTTCATTTATTAAACCAATCTTCGTTAAGAAAAATATAAAGTTTCTTATAAAACTTTTATGAGAAATTACTCTCTAAGTTCTAGTGTTAAGTTTCCAGATACTTTTGAACGGTACTGTACATATTACCCGAACGACGTAGACAACACATTATGCTAATCGTTACCGTTTAACGAAGCGAGGTATCGCAACATTACTTCACACCATGCGTTTCTAAAATATAAATCGCTTACAATAATTCTCGAAATTCGATAGGTCGAATTGGTGACCCGTGATGTAACGGGAAGAATTTAGGATAGCCGCTGCAGCAAGTCTTTCCTGTTGCAGGGAACGCTTGATAGAAGTAATGCGTCTAATGCCACGGAACTGGTTTATCTGAAACACTAATCGATACAAATTTATAGCGGACATAAATTCTACGGTGCACATAACTTAGGTTTAATACTTGTGGACATAGTAACAGTATCTTTATCGCGCGGAGAAATTAATAACGTCTGGTGCATATGTTCTTCCATGGTTAGCGAAGCATTATGGTTAATCGATTTTTCCCGACGTAAAATAAGACGCTGTTACAGCCGCGGTAACGTTCAGCTGAGAAATCAGTTTATTTAAATAATAAATTCGATTTAAAGGCAGCTGTAAATTATGTATAAATGGTTTTATTACTTAACCTCCTGCGTTCGAATGGCGAGTCTAAGTCGTTACTTATTAGAGACCGTTCCGAAGCGTCTATCATTGATTCCGATGAAACTTTGCATCGAGGGAGATAAAAAGAAATCTAATTTATCCATATTTTATATTATGGTTCATAGTATAGACACAGAAGCTTGCGCGAAAATAGTTTGTAATTTTACCAAAATAATTTGGAAAAATGGATTATTTTTGAACCGTTTAAATGCTAAAAAGCGAAATCGCGTTATTGCTTTAAAAAATTTTATAGAACTGCAATTTTTACTCTTGCGATCTTCGCTGCGACTATTTTTTAGTACAGAAACGAAGGAAAATCATGTATGATTAATTTTAGTTTTATATATTTTTGTTTTTGAAAGAAGAGAAGCGCGATCGCACCACTTGGCGCTTTTCGATCGGATTGATATGTTTTTGAAGTAAATTAATTTTTTTAAAACTGCTCGAGTAAATCGATTCCTTATTCGAGAACAAACAGCTTTGTAATTTAAATTTCTTGACTAGCATTAATACGTTTCGAGATATTAAAAAAAAAATCTGTTTACAACCCTCCACTTTGAGGGCTGTTTGTGAAAAAGTGTAAGCAATCGCAATTTTTTCTCTGATAAGCAGACAAAATTCGGGCTATAGAGGGTTACATTATTGCAAAAACTCGAATGGCAAAAAAAGAAAAAAAATAGAAAAAATAAATTGTAGTTAAACAAAACTTTTTTTACGAGTTTTCATACATTTAAATAAATTTTAAAGTTATTGTTGTTAGTGTTAATTTTACGTCGCATCGACTACCGACTGCGTAGTCATTGACAACGATGGCGGTTTGAGTTGCTTAAATTTTTTTCCACACGTTTATTTCTGTCAACTATTTTAGTGTATTTTATACATGGTTATTCGGTATATATATTTTTATTAATTTTATCGCAAAAATTTATTTCGCTTACTTAAATATCGCAAATATTTTAGATCTTATGTTACATCTATAGCAATTAATTATTATTTAATTATTTTAGTGTATTTTATATATGGTTATTTAGTATATATTTTTTTTAATTTTATCGCAAAAATTTATTTTTTTTATTTAAATATCGCAAATATTTTAGATCTTGTGTTACATCTACAGCAATTAATTATTATTTAATTATTTTAGTGTATTTTATACATGGTTATTCGGTATATATTTTTATTAATTTTATCGCAAAAATTTATTTCTTTTACTTAAATATTGCAAATATTTTAGATTTTATGTTACATCTACAGCAATTAATTATTATGCGTAACATCTGGCGCTAACAAATGAATAATAAAAGAACAAAAAAGAATCCAGTAAATTATGCTGGAGAATTGCATTATGTAGCTCGTCGTGATCAGAAGTCGTCTCAATTCAAGTCAATACGCGTCAAGAATTCATTTTCATCCGCTTAAATAATTCAACTCCTGCTCGTTCTCTCCGGCCATCAGGTAGTCGCATTAAGTTGCAAAATGTGCTCGACAGAAAAGCGGTCTTGGCTCGCCGACTTGTCCGTGGCTTTATCGTCCCCTTAAATTCAGACCTAACTCGAACCGAATCGAATCGAGCTTACCGAAGCAGGTGCACGTTAAGCATAGCAGTTTTAATTTCAACAGCTGCAATTACGCGCTCCTCTTGAACAATGAGAGTCTACGAGCCGGCTGATCGTTTTGCGTGGCGACGAGTAACATTTAATTCACAGGATGGTTTCTTTCGGGGACGGGAATAATAAAAAGAAAAAAACAAGACTGCAATCGGTGAATAAAATATATTTAATAATAAGGATGGAAGCTAAAACTTTGTTTTAATTGGGAAATTAATATCTGGATAGTTATCGCTTAAAAAAAATACGCAAATTAAATGCTGGATATCTTTGTAATTGCGAAATCTTAATGATCGTTGTCGCTAAGATTATTCTTTTTTTTTTTTTTTATTGACGATTAACCTTCTATAGTCTGAATTTTGTTTGCTTATTAGAGGAGAAATTAAGATTAGAGATTTTCACTTTTATTTGAAAATTTTTAAAGTAATAATTGCTATGGAAGGATCGTGGTAATGCTGCAGTAATAGAGTAATCAAATTTAATAGCACAGTGATAACTAAATAAAATTAGTTTTTTAAAGTATAGATTCATTAGTTTGTAACTTTTAAGTCACACGATCCCATAGAGGGTTGAATTAGAATATGTCATTCGTGGAAATTTTCTGTCGATGAAAGTTGTTTTAATATATAAATAATGCAACATTTTAACCCTCTATGGGACGGTGTGACTTAAAAGTTACAAACTGATNACTGTAATTAATCGTAATTTTTTCTCCGATAAGCAAGCAAAATTCGGGCTGTAGAGTGTTAAACCGAATAACTGTGAACTGGAGGAATGTTGGAAAGGTTTTGTNTAGAGGGTTAAACCGAATAACTGTGAACTGGAGGAATGTTGGAAAGGTTTTGTAACATTTTGTTATGTAAAAATTAAAATGTTTACATTTGCTTTGCATTTTTGCGATGTAAAAATTTAAATGTTTACATTTGCTTTAAATATTCTATTATAATTTTACATCTTGTGTTATTTTACTACAAATATCAAAATGCATAAAATTTTTGTTCTTTAATGCGTGTTAATTAACTACCATTGTTAACCCGTAACTGGAGTTTTTTAAATTTTAATTATCACATGGTTTTTATCCTTCTATTTATTTTTGTATATTTTTATCGAATAAGATGTAAAATGTTTACATTGCAAATTTGTTTTATTTACATTACAAAAACTTGAATTACAAAACAAAACAGAGTTACCAATGTTAGCTCTAGTTTACGGTATTTAATTTAATTAATTTTTTTCATTTACTTTATTATGGTTTTACGGTTTCGAAAGAAACGAAGCAAATAAAAAAATATTCGTGCTACTTATTACGTACTAATTTTTATTAACAACATATATATTCTTTTTTTCGCAACATCAAATTAAATCCTAAATACATTTAAATTAAGAACTAGATTTTTATCGAATATTGGGGTGAAAAATATGACAAAAGTTTATGAAAAATATATGAAAAATATTTGACAATATATCTTGAAAATTATTGCAGATAGAAAGAAAGTTTAAATGTACGATTTGTCTATTTTTTAATGCCAATTCCAACCGTGTTAAACCTTAAAAAAATAAATCAATTTAGTTAAAAACTTTTACACCCTACTTTGAGGGCTGATAAATAAGAATAAAAATAAAAAAGAAGATACGTGTCTAATATTTTTCTAAAATTGATAACATATTAAAATTGCATTAAAATCTTGAAGCATCCAGGTTCACTGATATCGGCAGCAGTTTCCAATTACTTGTTCCTAACTGTTCCATCTACAGTACTTCTAATCGTCGTATCAGAAGTTGCATTCTAATTCCGCTAGATAAATGATTAGTTAGTAGTATAAAGACTCTGCTTAGTTGATCTAGGTCAGTGACTATCGTTGTTACTGTCTATAACTGGAACATTTACATCGTGAACTCTCTTATTGCAGTACTATAAATATGAATTTCTAGTTATCGATAATTATTTTCTAAGAAAAATTCTTGTAATTTGTATCGATTTTGTAAGAATGAACAATTAGTAAACTGAAGATAATATTTGTTTAATCCTTTCGATACGTTGGCCTTGCTCGCGAATATATGATAATACTTAGCATGAATGGCTAATGAGATTTCTGAAAGAGAGTGTATTATCTATTGTGTATAGATGAAAAGATTCTGCGAATATTATATTAGGGGCTGTTCATTGAATTTAATTTGAAATGTTGCAAATTTATATTCGTTATATCAAATAGAATCGAATATTATGTATATAATAATTTATTACTCTATAATAATTATTATATATGTATAAATTTTGTAATATACGTATATATACATAATTATAAATTTTCAATCCTGAAATAAATATGGTATATATATATATTCAGTTATTTATATATTATAATAAATAAAAATATATTTTATATTTATTCCACGATTGAAAATTTATAATTATGTGATATAAATCAAAAGATTCTGCCAATATTATATTAGAGGTATACTATTCACATATTCAATTCTATAAATTATACAAAAAATTTATATTCAATCCTATAAAAAATAAAAACATATTTTATATTTATTCCACGATTGAAAATTTATAATGATATAATATAGATGAAAAGATTCTGTGAATATTATATTAGAGACATATTATTCATATATTTAATTCTATAAATTATACAGAAAACTTATATTCAATCGTATAATAAATAAAAATATATTTATTCCACGATTAAAAATTTATAATTATATAATATAGATGAAAAGATTCTGTGAATATTATATTAGAGGCATAATATTCATATATTCAATTCTATGAACTATACAGAAAATTTATATTCAATCGTATAAAAAATAAAAACATTTTATATTTATTCCACGATTAAAAATTCATAATTATATAATATAGATGAAAAGATTCTGTGAATATTATATTAGAGACATACTATTCATATATTTAATTCTATAAATTATACAGAAAATTTATATTCAGTTGCATAATAAATAAAAATGTATTATATATTTATTAATATATTAATTGTATGAACGTACAAATAATATTATATTCGATTAAACATTTAATGTTCAATTGACTATAAATTTGATTAAAATATTCGAAGAACATCGCAACACTGATATATTCGGAGACCTACATATATTACACATAACAGATATGAATGAAGTTTTAACTCAATGCAAAATTTTAACAGATGACTATAATCACCATGGGTATCGAAAGAGTTATAAAATCCATCGTTAATATCCAATACCACAAGAAACTAAATAATTCACTTCATTCCAACACTAAAAATATTTAATTTGAATTAATTACCTCCAGAAGTTTTCAAAGCACCAAAAGTCTTATTTTTCAAATACTATATTAAAAGCTGCTATTTCAAAACCACCCCTATAACAGAAATATATCTTTCCACAGGTTGCATAAAATTATAATAAAGTAATAAACCTAACCATTTATCGTTAGTTACTAAATCAAGATAAGTCAGTATCTTCCATCTCCACTTTCGTTTATTGAATCTGTAAATACAAATTCATCGCGTAATCTTTCTTGACATCTCGTCACCTGATTTTAAATCCGAGCAGTTAAAGTACCATCGTAATTTTTTTTTCCTCTTTTCTTTCGAGAAGCTGTAGCGCTGATTTGTTACGTCATCTCGCACAAGACCCAATTTCGTTATCAATGATACTGTTACAACAGCTGCTACCAGTCATGACCTCCTATTTGTAATCTTCTTTAAACTATGTGATTGTAAATACCGTACGCTACTGATAATGCTCCCATTGCGACAGCAGTGTTATTACTCTTCAATTTCGCAATGTACCTCGTCTTCGTTACGTAAAGCGACTCGTGTGACACATTTTTGTTTGTTCATTAAACGATGAATAAAACGCTTTCGTGGCTGCATCATGGCAATAGTATCTCAAGTTAGTTTAGTTGAACTGAATCGGTACAACTATAGTTACGGACAGCAATAAATCAGAGACGGTCCTCTGCATAGGCGCTGCGAAACCGCAGTAATCGCAATTTTTCTCTGTAATATTTAAGTTTATCGTTAACAGTTCTAAAGATAATATAAAAAATAATAAAAATTCATGTCGTAGCACTTAGGAAGATGTTGCGACGCGCGCAAGCATACACACTGCCGCTGAAAAGTATTCGGACACTTTTTCTCTGTATATAAATATATTTGCTCGTAATATTCAATTTTATCATCGACAGTTCTAAAAATAATATAAAAAATAATAAAAATAATATAGAAAATAATAAAAATTCATACTCTAGCATTTAGGAAGATGTTGCGACATTCGCAAACATACACACTGCCGCTGAAAAGTATTCGGACACTTTTTCTCTGTATATAAATATATTTGCTTTAATATTTAATTTTATCATCAACAGCTCTAAAAATAATATAAAAAATTTAAAATATAATTATATAATAATAATATAAAATATAATAAATATACTAATAATATAAAATATAATAAATATACTAATAATATAAAATATAATAAATATAATAATAATATAAAAATTCATACTGTAGCACAGTACAAGCATATATACTACCGCTGAAAAGAATCCGGACACTTGTTCATTTTTGACAGAGTGTAATTTATGATTTTGTTATTTAATTGTTATCGTTATAGCTATTATGATAGGATAAAATTGAATATTATGAATAAAGTACTGAGCTAACATGCAATAAAAATGACATTAAAGTCTGTAAGTGTCGAACCTTATGGAACTGTTTTGTTATTTGAAAAGTTCTTTATATTTGGGTTATTTAATTGCTAAACTTATGCTCAAATAACAACGTTCTTCTATTATGGTTAATTATGGAATCGTGTATTTCATTTTAATACACTATTGGCAAATTTTTATTAATGAATAATTTCAGTTCTCAATCTCCCGATTCCACAGAAAGGTAGTAAATAGTACTTCCAGTCATTAAATTGTCATTAACTTACATGTTACAGTAACATGTACGCACTGAAATCAATAGAAATTGATCAAGTTGACAAATTCATCACTGTCCGGATACTTACGAACGGCAGTGTATCCACTGTTTTATACATATGCATATTTCACCATACATTAACTAGATTAAGAAGAGATTAATCTTGTTTCTATAATACAAAACTCCTAAGACTTCTTTCTGTACACTCAAGAATCGCTAAACCACAAATTTCATGACGTTACAATTCTCTTTATAATTTTCCTCCAAAGGTACCCTATTTTTAATGCAAGTGTCACGAGAGTAATTTTTATCAAGAAAAAAAAAAAAAAATGAATTATTTCCACAGAATTATTTTACCTCGCCTGGAATCTTAATGAAAAACAGACTAAACGGAAATGAACCTATCCGTGAGACTTTCTAGCAAATGATGCACAGTGATTGACGATAGCTCGCTGCACCTTAGCGCGCCATCGTTGGGGCGCCAAGAATGCCAAAGACTCGATCCGACACATCGTAAGCCGTCGTCGATGGATCTGAACGTGTGTTCGCGTCGAGTTCACGACGGTTACGCGACTATAAGGTCGAGAGGTCGCAACAGACCTCGAGCCGTGTACAGATCCGACTCGGAAGAGCTTCTCAAGGAAGCTGGAGGGCCTTACGCTCTTCCTCAGCTCTCAAACTTTCCCATAGCCTCGAACGATCTTCAACAAGTGCCGAGATGGTCCGACTTCGGCAAAGATTGCTTTCTTATCGAGAATTACGGAACGCTGCGAGGCTCGAAGAAACAGAACCAGCTCGATGAGCGGAAACAGGTGACCTTGAACACATTCAGCAAGGTCGAACAAGGATGCGGCAATGCAGAGAACGGTTGCGTCCAGCAAACCGATGACGCCAGAGTGAACGGTCAAGGACAGCTGAACACGTTCTCGGGTAGGAACGGGTTGAGCGAGGGGAAACAGAATTTTTCAACCCAAAATGGCTCCGCTGAGGATCGCGTTTACGACACTGTGCCCGTAGAAGAGTGCCACAAAGCCGATCGAAATGCTCTGCATTCCTTTCGTTCGAAGAACAATGCATTCAAAGGAGACGGTCAGCGTAACGATTCAACGAAATTAATCGATTCCTTCCAAACGGCTATCATTCTCGATCCCAGTTTGGAAAAATTGAAAGAATTCGAGAGCTTCGTTAACAACTCGGACCAAATCGGAAGAAGCGGTAGAAGGAGCTTCGAAACGGCGAAAGATGAGACGTTCAAGAAAAATATTGTCGTCGATAATAACAGAAGGATCAACGGTACCAAAGACAGACAACCGATTTACGCGGTTCCGAATATTTTGTCCAAGTCGAGGCGCGATCGTCAAATCGCGGTCGTCGACGGCAATTACGTTCCAAGCGGTGATCTTTACCGCACCACGGCTAAGTATATCGAAGATATCAACAGGAACATCGCCGAGATCGACAAGAGCTACGAGGAACTCAAGTCGTCCTCGAATTCCAAGAATTCCGCCTACGGTGTGATCAACAAGATCGCCAAGGGAGAGCTTCTCGATCGGCCGTGCAATCTTTACGGCTACGTTAGAAAAAGAGACATGGCGCCCATGCCGCCTATATCCTCCGACTTCGGCGAGAGCTTCGACGAGAAGATCGAGAAGCATCCGGACTGTGACGACAAAATGGAAATCGTGGACAATTCGGTTACGTTTAAAACCAGACCTAATTCCTTCGGTAAACTTCCGCCTAAGCTACATCCGAGATCTTCGTCGATCGAGAATACCTCGAGACACTCGACGGGATCCACGACAACGTCTTCGACAAAATCAACCGAATCGTTGTACGCGATTAGCGAGTCGCTGTCGAGCGATGTTCGACAAAACGGTGAACCAAAATCGGGCCTTCGAAGCGTTGCTTCGAAGAATCCGATTAATTTCAAGCAGGATCCGATGAGCACGGAAGGATCCGACGAACTCGAGTCGAAGGACGAAATGTCTTCGACCGACGACGACAGACCAACGATTGTCCGATCCGTGGATCGGTTGTCGGTCACCAGCGCGGTTCGAAAGAATCGTTCCAGAGTTGACTCTACCGACAGATCGTACTTAAAGAAAGACAGAATCTTTGCAGCGTCCAAGTACGACAGCATTCGTCGAACGAATGGCAAGATCGATCAGAATTTTGGCAATTCCAGATTGGAATCAAAGTCGTACGAGAATAATTGTTTGGAGAGAAGATACGATACTTTGCCATCTCGAAGGTCGAGAGTTGCCTCGAGACCTCTTCACAAATCCAGCGAAGACGTTCTCGACGGTGAGCGACCTGTTCGCGTCAGATCGTCGTCATTGAACAGACCCTGCACCAGCAGCATCGACGTCAGCGATCGAAACGACGAATTGTTTGACAACCACGGAAACTACGAAAGCTTGTTCAACGGTACCAGAACTGTTCCTCTTTACCTGATGGACGCCACAGACGTTATACTGCAGGCTCAGTTGGACAGAACCAGTCACAGTTTCCAAAGGCAGGATCATTTTGTTAGATCGTCCTACGGCAGAACCAGACACAATTCCTTGGAATCGGAAGAACCGGAGGACAAAGGCGGCGACGATAATTGTCGGCTCGGCGGTTTCGCCACTTTGCCTAGAAGAGGAAATCTCTCGAAGGATCAGGCTTCTAACGATCCCCATAGACGTCTGTCGGGCAACGTACCGATCCTCGAGCCGCTTTACGAGCACGCAGTCAGCGATCCAGTTAAGCCGAGAAGCACGGAAAACATCATTCCTTGGTGGGAACTCGCGACTAGGAAGTACAGGCATCAAAGTTGCCCGTCATTGCAGGTAACATAAAGGAGAATTTTACTCGGTTGCGTTGTACCGCGTTCGGAATATGAAAACTTTTCTTGGCAGTAAATATAAAATATGTTCTTCGGAAGTATCACATTTTATCTTATTTTTGTTATTTTATTATATTGTTCGGTTATTTTTGATAGAATTTTGTGGCTTGTTGCTTGAATTATAGAGAAAAATATCTGGAATATTTTATTCTTTATTGCTATTAGCGGAGAAAATTAATTCGGTGTCTTTATCTACAGTCGTAATTTTGGTTTAAATTCGAATATCTTCACGGTGTTAAATTAGTTTTTTTTAATGCTAATCTTAAGTTTTGAAATGCGCTGTATAGTTTAGAGAAGACATAACATCGTAACAAAGTATGAAACAAGATGGCGTCTGGGTGAAGAACGCATCAAGTATTGCATTTGTTTTGTTTTTTAATTGAATATGCTGTCGGGGCTGTTAATATGATTTGTTACAAAGAAAGCTACAGAAATTGGTTTCAAAAGTTAGGAAGTGATAATTTCTCTCTTAGCGATGTACTTTTTCGCTACTCAAAGCCTCCATCGTTTTATCGGAAGGAAATTTATCAGTTGACTAATCGATGGAATAAAGTAATAGAAAATGATGAATACTTCGAAAACTAACATGTTCGTTACTTTTTTTTTGTAATCAAAAGCTCGATTCCTTCAGAAAAGGCACCGAATTAATTTTCATATCCAATAGACTGTGGATTTTTATGCAAATTCATATTTTTGAGAATATAGTAAGAAAGTAGAACTTTGATAGAAAATTATTTTACCTATCAGATAATATAAAAACCATTATAGTTTGGACATATCGTAAACTTCTTCATATTACGCGCATTCTGTGCAGTTTTGCATTTTTAATTATTGATTATTNTTTAATATTTAATTTTATCATTAACAGCTCTAAAAATAATATAAAAAATATAAAATATAATTATATAATAATAATATAAAATATAATAAATATACTAATAATATAAAATATAATAAATATAATAATAATATAAAAATTCATACTGTAGCACAGTACAAGCATATATACTACCGCTGAAAAGAATCCGGACACTTGTTCATTTTTGACAGAGTGTAATTTATGATTTTGTTATTTAATTGTTATCGTTATAGCTATTATGATAGGATAAAATTGAATATTATGAATAAAGTACTGAGCTAACATGCAATAAAAATGACATTAAAGTCTGTAAGTGTCGAACCTTATGGAACTGTTTTGTTATTTGAAAAGTTCTTTATATTTGGGTTATTTAATTGCTAAACTTATGCTCAAATAACAACGTTCTTCTATTATGGTTAATTATGGAATCGTGTATTTCATTTTAATACACTATTGGCAAATTTTTATTAATGAATAATTTCAGTTCTCAATCTCCCGATTCCACAGAAAGGTAGTAAATAGTACTTCCAGTCATTAAATTGTCATTAACTTACATATTACAGTAACATGTACGCACTGAAATCAATAGAAATTGATCAAGTTGACAAATTCANGGAGTGTAAATGGAGAGGCAAGGAGTATTCTACTAATTTAATTTTATAAATTAATATATTAAAAATTTAATATTGTATGTATGTATATATATATAATTAGATAACTATTACGATTTAATTGCTATATGATACTCTAATTATAAATTTAATTACAAATTTTTTTAATTGGAAATTGAATGTGATTATTATACTATACATATATAGTACTTACATTTAATTTCCAACTAAAAATTTTTAACTAATATTATAATCAAAGTATCATATAGTAATTAAATTATAATAGTTATCTAATTATATAATTATATATTAATACTTCGAGTTATCTAAATCTTAAAAAAAAATTCACTGTTAATAACTCATTCTCGAACTGCCACCCTTAAAAATAATTCTCACTCTTAAAAATAAAATTGCAATAATTCCGTTATTTATGTAGTACCGAGTAATTCAAGTTTCTTACAATATGTAGTTAAGTCAGTGCCTATTTAAAGCTCCAGAAGAGTTATTACTTCAGTGATATCATGTGTAACCATTACTTTTCTCTGTAACGGGTATCCAACAGTGTGGATTACACTGTTTTAAAAGATGTCACGCTAATCTTAAGATGAAACAATATTTCACGTCTTTCGTAACGAACGTTTAAATTCTGCGATTCAATATTTATAAATACAAAAATACGTTGTTTAACCCTCTGTAGCCCGAATTTTGTCTGCTTATCGAAGAAAAAATTACGATTGATTACAGTTTTCCACTTTGATTTGAAAATGTTTAAACTAATAATTCCTGTAGATGGATCGTCACTACGGTAATACAGTAATCAAATTTAATAGTGCAGTAATAACTAAACAAAATTAATTTTTTAAAATATACATACATCAGTTTCTAACTTTTAACCCTCTATAGAGTAAATTTTGTTTGCTTATCGGAGAAAAAATTACGCTAGATTACAGTTTTCCACTTTGATTTGAAAATGTTTGAACTAGTAATTGCTGTAGATCGATCGTCACTACGGTAATACAGTGNCTAAACAAAATTAATTTTTTAAAATATACATACATCAGTTTGCAATTTTTAAGTCACACGGTTCCATAGAAGANTTTCATTTTGATTTGAAAATGTTTTAACTAATAATTACTGTAGATGGATCGTGGTATCATTTTACAGTAATACAGTAATCAAATTTAATAGCACAGTGATAACTTTTTCCCTCCATCTCTCGATTAATAGATAAAGGTAAATGTTTATTTAAAGATTGCTAGACGAAACCATTGCGGGAAGATAAGCGGCAAGTTACCATTAATTTGTTCTAATATTGCGAAATTATACACCTTCAATTTCATAATGCCACAATTAACCCTCTGTAGCCCGAATTTTGTCTGCTTATCGGAGAAAAAGTTACGATCGATTACAGTTTTTCACTTTGATTTGAAAATGTTTTAATTAATAATTACCGTAGATGGATCGTGGTGTCGCTACGGTAATACAGTAATCAACTAAAGAAAAGTGATAACTAAAGAAAATTAATTTTTTAAAATATAGATACATCAGTTTGCAATTTTTAAGTCACACGGTCCCATAGAGGGTTAAGCAACACGGAGTATCCTATCGGAACTATTCGATTCATGATACACCACTTATCGTTAGGTCCGTTCGATCGGGTTCATCGATCTTTCTTCGTGCCTTTCACGCGTCAGCATGCATCTTCAGCGTTGGTAATTATAAGAGGGCTTTCGATGAATTATGGCGAACTTGAGCTTAAGGACTAACGTTGCATGATTGTATCTTTTCAACTCGGCGGTGTACCACTAACGTCGTAAAGAAAAAAAAGAAGCAGCGCAATCATTGGAAATTATTTTAATTGCGATCTTAATTTGGTCGTGGTGAAAGCAGCCGGTTTTACAACATAGTAGTTTACAATATATATTTAGAGGATGTAATGAATGAATCGCATGCCATGCTCGAAGAGATTTTAATTCAGCGGAGAAATTACAACTGATTCGCGGTATTATTAATTTTCGTTTATTAATGGTTAATTAAGTATGATTTAATGTATGGGATGAAATAATAATTTATATTTTGGCCAACATAATGTTTCTAGAGAGAGTTAAAATGTTTAATGAAGGTGTTAACACTGGGATTACAGAAGTGGTCAAAATGACCCATTCGTAATTTTTTACAGAAATTTTATAAATCAACTATGGTGTCTTTGAAGAGATTTTTCAATTTTTTAAAATGTTTAAAAAAAAGGAATATTATAAATGTTTACGATTTTTATTAATTTCGTCCATTTTCCTTATTTTAAAACAAGAAAATATGCGAATTGACAAAAGTACGAAATTTAACTTAAAACTTAACTTCTTAAAATATTGCTTAAAAAAAAGGAATATTATAAATGTTTACGATTTTTATTAATTTCGTCCATTTTCCTTATTTTAAAACAAAAGAAAATATGCGAATTGACAAAAGTACGAAATTTAACTTAAAACTTAACTTCTTAAAATATTGCTTAAAAAAAAGGAATATTATAAATGTTTACGATTTTTATTAATTTCGTCCATTTTCCTTATTTTAAAACAAAAGAAAATATGCGAATTGACAAAAGTACGAAATTTAACTTAAAACTTAACTTCTGAAGAAAATTACACGTGTCGCCATAACGACGCCAATCGAGTGCAAAGAGTTAAACGCTCTTTTATTTAAAAAATAATTATATAAATTAATATCTATACATTGATCCTTGATCCTTGATATAAATCTAAATATTATTAAAACACATCGTTTGTTTTCTAAAAAAAAATTAACATTAGAACCACCGATAATTAAAGCACACTCATTTATATCAAATAAACCAAATTGGCGAGTATATAAAAAAATACTTTTACATAATAATATAAAAGAAACAAACCTTTATCCATATTTTTATAAAAAAAATCATTAAAAATCCTCAAAAATGTACCAAAGTAAATTTACAAAATTTCCACAAGAAATAACGAATTGGTCATTTAGATCATTCAGATAATTCTAGCGTCAATTCAATACCTTCGTCTGAACGATATTTTTGCCAGCGTATTCCTGTTGATTGTCAGCCACCAGTCGGCTGACTTGCACAACCATTGTTAGTAAATTTTTCATACAAAAAAAGAAACACGTTTGGTTCGCTAGTGGCTCGAAGGAAAAGGAAATGAATAAATTCGAACGCGGCCACTCTCGGTCGTCAAGGCGATCTACGTGATTTATTTCGCCTTATGTCACTGCTTAAACTGCTGCGGGTAGGTGGAGGCACTCGAATAATAAATTCGATAATAAGACGTCACGGGTGGAGCCGTCAAACGAAATTAAACCGAGCGCATACCATTGAACCATTAGAAAGACGATGCGATGTGTAATAAAGCGTAGGACGACAATGCCACTCGTGGTCCCGATTGAATAATTATGTGCTCGTACCCCGAGCCTCTTCTGTATCCTCTTTAAACTCGATTCTACTTTGAATTCTGCCCTTTTTATTTTTAAATAAAACACATCTGCGAGATAAAATTTATATTTCTTATTTTTTTT
>SMSQ01019727.1:17517-42383 GCA_019453375.1 Ctenoplectra terminalis | reverse complement strand
AAAGATATTTTTTTAATCCAAATGTCAATTAAATTTACAGTGTACTGATCCTTTTAAAGAAAGTGGGCCATCACTCACCAATTTATCCAATTCGAACAAGTTTATACTTCGCTTCGATTTTATTATCAAATTTAAGTGGATTTCCTATGTTGTTGTTAATATAGATTGCTCTCAATTGAAGCAGTTGAAACTTTTTCTTTTTTTCTTTTACAAATCAATTGCAACTCTACGTATTTTAAATCGAAATTAATCGAAGCAACGTCCATCGACTTTTGAAGCCATTCGAATAATTATGAGCTGTATTGTATATTACAATCATTCAGTGTCGTATTTCAATTATAATTACAATTCCCCATATATATCAGTATCATCGTACAATTATAACTAGACCGCTGATTTTTACGTATTTATAGCAAATTTTAACCTGCAAAATTGCACAGAATTTACTTAATATGAAATAATATACAAAATATCCGAAGTACTATTTCTTTTCATAATATCTAGAAATTATTTTGGTGAAATAATTTTTTATCGAAGTTCCAATTTTTTTTACTATATTCTATAATCTATGAATTTTCATACAAATCAGCGGTCTAAAAATATTTCAAAACACAAGCAAACGATCATTAAAACGGCCCATAGAATAATCCAAAATAGTACAAGTAACACGAAACCACTGTTCTCTCCAATGTTCTGCTGTAAAGGAAACCAGGAACGGGTATTAATAACGGCAAAGTGCTGTCAGCGAGTAGGGCGCGCTGAAAGCAGGGCAAAAAAAAAAGAAAAAAAAGAAAAATGGTAACACGTAGGGCGAAAATGGGGAGCATGTTTAACGGTAATCCAATTGATTCGCGCGATAACGAATGTACACGCTGGCAGAGTCACGGATTTATCAGCGGCGAGCGGCGAAGGATCGGGGACACGGTTTAATTCGCGAAGCGTTTTAAGGCCGAAAATCCAATCGGCGCGCACAATGGCCACCGTCGACAGATGTCTATCTCTCAATTTCCTGGATGAAAGTTTGCGCGCATATGTAAGCCGGGCCTCCGCATAAACTGTCGCTGATTCAACGGGTCCGAGTCGCGATTGACGCGTCGAGCTGTTACGTTCGAATGTCATCGCGACAACGAGTTTTGATGGACAAACGGTCTCCGAGCCGGAAGAACGCTGGAATCTTTTTGTCGACGGTAAAAGATTTTTATAATGCTTGTTTTGTGAACTTGTTTTGTGAACCCTCTTAAAGGAGGGTTTGTAACATTTTTAGAATTTTTTTTTCCTTGAGATTAGAAGAAAAATTTTAAGAAGTTTAGGCTTGTTTTTTTGTATAATTAATTTAGGAAATTTATGGAAGTAATAGGAACACCGTTTTAACGTAAAATGAGAGTATAAAATAAAAAGTTTAACGTAAAAGAAAAATATAAAACGAGATCGTTTCTGAATGCACGATAAAATGAAAAGATAAACAGCAATAATGGCAGCGTTTCCATAGCTTTTTAATTGAAAATAATTCTTTGAAACTCGTAGACAGATTTGTTTTAGGTAAATACATCATAAGTAATGAAAAAAAATATATATATATAAAGATAGAATTATTTGTTCAAGAGATATAAGAAGCGTAAGGTTCTAAGTAGTATATACCATATGTGGTCAGACAGTCTCTCCTATGCATTCACGCTGAATTAATAAACATGAAATTTAAGACATTCCGGTTAATCTTTTCAACATTTTTGGATACTAGCAGCATCAAAAAAATTATGAACTTCTTATTTACGAATTACAAACAAAATAATAATAAAATGTTAGTTAATTACGAAAGAAAAATAAAATAAAATAAAAAGAAATGAAGTCAATGAATAATTTTATATTTAATCGTATTAGAGTTTTTGCATTTATAATATATACTTTTCCTCATAAATTATCAATGTTTTTGATGCTACCGATCGACAAGATGTCGTCGGTTCTCATTGCAAAGTGCACTGCACGCCGACAGGATTTTTATCGCGAAAGGAGAGCGGCATCTTTTACGTTAATCATAGTAAAAATAACAGAGACGCCGTCAGAGTGGTTTTCAGGCTACGTATCACGGAGTGCATTAGTATGCGCCGTAAGCAGAGATACTGAGCCTCGAAAAATGGGACATTAATCTGTTACATTACCAGCGACAGTGAGAAAGCATGCCTTTAAGTAGCCTCGAGCTCCCGGCAAACGGTGCTATTTATTACGTGGCTGATGCTCTCCGCCTAAAAAATACAGTAATTCAGTGACGCGGTGGAAATAGGATGCGTTGTTCTGCCCTTTTCCTTGACCTACATTACTTGCGCATCAGTTGACTCTTGAACAAATTTAGGGACTGTTTGTTCTGTGTCCTTTTTCTTGGCTAATACCACTTCAACATCGGTTGACTTGTACAAATTCAGCACTTGTTAATTCTGTCCGCTTTTCCTTGACCTATACTACTTGCACATCTGACTTTGAATCGTTGACTTTGAATAAATTCAGGAATTATTTTCTTTGAGCACTTTTCCTTCACAAATACCACTTACACGTCGGATAATTCTCGAAAAAAATTCAAAGATTGTTAGTTTCATACTTTTTCTTGGCGTATACTACTGCCAAATAGATTTTCTTTCAGACAAATCAAGAATTGCTAATTTCACGCACTTTTCATTTACCTATACTACTTGTTTCTTTTACTTCAAATATAATGGATCAATTTTTTGATGTAACACTTTATTATCATATATATAATTGAGTGTATAACTTTAAAAAAAAACTTTTCAATATGTTAACATGTCCAAGTTTCAAGAAATGCAATAACAGTCACACGTTACGATTTCACTACGCCGTGTCTCCCAAATCCTCGTTACGAGTGGCGATCCACCCCATCCATTTTTTTTTTTTTTTTTTTTTTTTTCCCCAACACTTACAAGCCGAAAGGAAGACCCACTTTAATTCTCGTATCCTCCCCCATCCTCGGTTCTCTATTTCTATCTCTGCCGATTCCCTTCTCCTCTAACAGTTCCCCTAATCCCAATCCTCCCGGAGGACCACTAGCAACCCTCCATAATCAAATCCCACCCTAACCGCTCTCCCCACACCCCAGTGCACCCTCTTCACACGAAAGGAATGTTAATGCGACAATGCCTCTGTTCTGACTCACCTCGCTTTACTCCGAGCTGATTCTCCCTCTTCCTCTGTCTTCTTCCGTTGCTCTTTCATCCCCTTTCTCTCTGCGTCTTCGCTTTTCTCTCCTTTCCCTCACTTTTTCCTCTCTTTTTGTACATCCCTCTCTTTCCGTGCTTTTCTTCTTGCTTCTTAGATAGTCGTTTCTCCGCAGAAGCACCTTCTGTGTACCGAAATGAGAGTTCTTCTCGCTCGAAGCCACCCCCTTCCACCGCCACTTCTTTCCTTATTTCTGTTTCCATCCCGCTCGCTCCCTCTCTCCCTTTTTATCGCTCCTCTTCGCTTGCAATTCAGGCTGCGCACCCCTGTCCCGCTTGCTGTTTCGCCTCTGTCCCTGTTCGACTCGCCGGCTCCCGATTTTTGTCCCCTTTCTTTCGTTTCATCCCCTTCGCTTCGGGCTTGTTCCACGATCTCCGCGTCGCTCGTTCCTCGTCCCGTCTTTTGTTCCGCGATTACTAGAATCTTCTCGTACCCTTGTCCTGATTTTCTTGCTAGTCTTCATTTTCCGTTCTTTCGCTCTCCTACTTTATCCGACGTGTCCTTACGTGATTGTACTTCAATTTTTTTTTTTTTTTTTTTTTTTTTTTTTCGGTTACACATTTCTTGCCCCGCTCCATTCCACGCGCTCGTTGCCTTTCCATTTTTATGCTCGACACTCTCCATGCTTTTTTCCTTCCAACGAACGTCGGTTTCCTCTGTCTCGAAACGATTCTCCGTCCCTCTCTTAAACACACATTTCCTTCCGGCTTCCCCTTTCATTTCCTTCCAAGGGAGCCGACATTTCCCCAGCCGCGTTCTCGAGTCTCAAGGAAATCCCACGAGGATTTCCTCTTTAGGTACCTTTTCGTTAACTCCATTAAGGTATTTCTGCCTCACCCCTTTCTTTCCCCGCCCACAAGCCTTTTGTCTCTCACGCTCTATTTTTCTCCCTCTCCCCGAGTAACTCTGTCGTCAACATAATGGTCGAAAAATGGAGTAAAGAGGAGTATAATCGATCCTTAGGAATATCTTTCCCTCTGCTTCAACGTATCTTGTTCACCCGGTGACTTCGCTTTAAGCAACAGCGGCAAGTCTGCGCATCCTTTCCGTACTTGTTCTCTTCATTTTTCTTTGAACCACCAGACCGCGTGTCCTTTGATCCTTGCACGCCCTCGGGGCCACCAGCCCGTCAAGTTCAAACCGAAACGACAGAATTACGCGACGGGCTATCTTATTCGCCGAGAGTGATTCGCGAAAGGAAGGAAACTGGAGGAGCAGCGAGAAGGATCGCAAATTTGTCCGCGTTTTCGAGGAACTGCGTTCTTTAAGCGGGACAGGAAGAGAGACATGGCAATGAGCCGCGGTTTGAGTGATCCTTCGCTTTTCTTTACAGCTGACTGGAACACGCGATTCGATAGCGTTCGCTTGTTAATATTTGAGTACGCTGTTTCGTGTGGTGAAACATTGGTTACAGTGGCGTCGTGTTACAATATAATGGGCTGTTAGATAGGAGACGCTGATGTAGATAGTAGAATCTTCGGATTTTTAGGTAGCAGCTTTTATTAAAAAGAACAGGGTTTTGTTATGTTCAGAATAATCGTGGTTTTCAATAATGTAGATTTAAATGGATGATAAATAATTTGTGTTAATTATTCTGACAGAGAGTAATCTACTAGTAATAGTACGAGAGATATATTTATTTTCTATAATAAAATTAAAATAAGGTATTAGGTTGGTGTATACAAAGTGTTTTCTTAAATGGAACTATATGTAGTTTCTTCTAAAATAATTTTCATATAACTTCAGTATTAAGTTGTATAAAAAAAATTTTCTTCGATACTAGAACTACCGACGATCAAAGTGTGCCTATTTTTACCGCAGAATTAAAAATACTAGGTATTTAAAATAATAAATAAGAGATGCAGGGGATAATATTGATTATAGAAAATGACAGAAAATTTCTTAAAATGTGCCATTGTAAATTTCTGTAATTTATATGAAAAACTTCGAAAACCAGTCATTTTGACTACGTCGATAGTTCCAGCGTTAATGTTATATATTTGGAATTTTATCAAATAAATTTCCTTCAATATCGTATATTTTACACCTTTGAAAATATTAAAAAATTTTATGAACGAAATTTGAAAGGAATACCAATGTGCAGTATAAGTCAGGAGAACAGCAGGGTTAATGCCCCTATAAATTACAAAATATCTCGTAAAATATCTAAAAATAGCAGAACAGGCCAGTCTATCAAGCTTATTCCTCCCAAACCCGTTCGTCGACAGGAAAAATCAATCGTTCGAAACAAATAACGCGACGTTTCCCCCCTTCTCCGTTCATTTTCTCCGACGCGAAGAGGAGTTTGATCCTTCCGGTACATATCATTTCGGTCGGCTCTGTATGATTGATGCGTAGAGACGTAGTTCCGGTAGCAACTTGCCGGAACGATGTTGCTGCCAGCTGTCGTTACGAAGATAGTTTGTACCAGTCAAGTTTCATCGCGGCGCTAACTTAGTTTAGCCGGGGCTCGAAAATCGCGGCGGAGCCGTCTGTTTAGACGAGGATACGTACGGTGGTTCGTCGATCCGCGCGATTCTGATACACATTGTTTTGATTCGAAGCTTCCGGTCCGTAAATCTCTGGCGCCCTCGCTTTTTAAATCCTGTGTGCACGACGAGCGAGAGGGAAGAGAAAAATATTCCAACCGAATAGTGTTGATCTTTTTTTTTTTTAATTTTAGTCTCTCTGTTTACATTTGAAATAATATTTCGTGTTTGCCATTTAAAATATCGGGTCATTTAGAAAAGAATTACATTCAGGTACATTCAGTGTCTTTAACGTTTGATTAAAAGAAACAAAAATTTAATTGGGCTCTTGTGTTGTCATGATGGAGTAAATAATTTTCAAATAATTTTTCATTTTAGAAATAAACGAGACACGGCATGCATTGCCTTTATCATTAGAACTACCAATAAAAATAAAAATGAAAGGTGTATGAAAAAATATTCTCTAATTAAACCTAACTCTGGTGCCATGTTTCTGATAATTTTCAATTTTTTATCCTTTCTTTTTTAATCTATTATATACACGCGCTTTTACAGAAGAAAGAAGAATTTTTAAAGTCGATCCAATGGCTTGCTATTTTAAATATTGAGGCATTTAGAAAAGAATTGATATATTCGATGTTTTTAACGTTCAATTAAAAGAAACAAAAATTTAATTGGGCTCTTGTGTTGTCATCATCGAGTAAATAATTTCCGAACAATTTTTCGTTTTAGTAACAAACGAGACACTTACGCCATGCATTGCCTTTACCATTTTAACTATCAATAGAAATTCAAATAAATGGTGTATACAAAAATATTCTCTGGTACCATATTTCTAATAATTTCCAATTTTTCATTCTTTTTTTCTAGTATATCATAAACGTATCGTACGCTTTCACAGCAGAAAAAATAATTTTTAAAATGAATCTATTGACGTGTCCTCCAATTACTCGCAAACATTGGCCACTTGAGTACCAAGAAACGTACACGACTCCTTAAACAACGACCAGTCCTGGTACAAATAAACTAAACATCGAACAAGGGTGGCCAAAGGCGCGAACGACAAACTAATCCCAGTCTGGCTGTAATTAATACCGTTATACGGTTGTTAAACGGGCCAGTGACACGGCCAAGTGACCGTGAGCTATGCAAAGCCCTGCCCGATTTCTGCTCCACAGAAAGCAGACTCCAATCCTGGAACCCTCCTCTCCGTCTCGCTCTTCTACGGCAAACGAGCGTGTTCAGTTAACGCGAGCGTCTCTTACTCCATTCAACGATCGTTTGACATCCGAGTAGAACGAAGACGCCAGCGGCGAATGCCAGTCGAATTACCGTAAATCGAACTAGCAGCCAGCGCCGAAAGGCTCCCCCGAGACGACTAAGCCCAGGTCTTAGTCCACGCATTACCGGTTACTGAATTCCGAGACCCGAAAACGAGGATCACGCCTCGTCGCGCGCCCACCGGACGCGCACGCTTCGGCACGCTTCCAGCTTTCGAGCTTCAATTGCGCTTGGAAATCGTGTCCTCGGGTAGGAATACCGACGGCAGTGGCGTCGGGATCAAGAGCATCGTGAGCTGTTGGTAGTCGCTGAGAATCGTGTATCGCGATTCAAAGGAATTCCGTGTCACTGTAAATCTTGGTCGCGACCGTTGGGTATCTAGTTAATGAGGAGCCAGGATAATTTGGATTTAGGAGTAGATGTTTTGTGTGTGCAACACTGAGAGACGGAAGGGTGTGCGCTTGAGGTTTCGTTGAAAGAGGTGGTTTCGTGGAGAATGGTTGAAGGAGGTTGATTAACCCTTTCACTACGGTGCTCAAAAGACCAGAAATGTTATTGGTGTAGAGATGGATACAGTTTTTATTAACACAGCGCAGATATGGATATTAAAATGTAGGTACATTGTGTAATGAATTATTATATAACACGTGTAAATGAAAATAAAAATAATTCAGTGGTATAGAAAATCTCCGTGCAAAAGTTTAACAAATTATTACTTCATTTCTGAGGCGTATATGTACGTCTTTCGTAGCGAAAGGGTTAATTAGGTTGTATCACTTTTCTGCTTTTGTTTGTTAATTGTTGGCGGTTCGAGTCGTGGTTAATAATGTAGGTAGAGAATGTCTAGGTGCGTTCCTCGGCTCTTTTATATTATTTTTCCGGCTAAAGGCCAATTGGAAACGAGATACCATGGTATTGGTGCGGCCGAAAACTTGAGACCTAGGTTTTATGAGAGACTAGTCCTCCATGAATACCTACATAACTAAAACTATGTTTCCTCGGCGCTTTTATATCATTTTTCCGGCTAAAGGCCAATTGGAAACGAGGTACCATCGTATTGGAGCAGCCGAAAACTTGAGACCTAGCTTCTATGAGAAACCAGTCTACCGTGTCTACCTACATAACTAAAACTATGTTTCCTCGGCAATTTTATATTATTTTTTCGGCTAAAGACCAATTGGAAACGAGGTACCATCGCATTGGTGCGACCGAAAACTTGAGACCTAGGTTTTATGAGAGACCAGTCCACCATGTCTACCTACAGATGTATATCTTAAAAGATATTTCTAACAATCTTAGGAAAATAATATACACGGTAGAAAATGGTAAGCAACGCGTTAAGAAAGTCCTAGGATAAAGGTAATAAATTTTGTTATCCAAATGAGAACACTCCCTTGATCCGAGCTCGGTTTGTCGGAGTGCAGCAATCAACGAGCGCCGGATTTACGGGTGCATAGGGTCAACTGCATTAACCGGCGCCAACCAGCCCTGCAAGAGCGGGTGCGTGGAAAGCGCTATCAGCCGAAACACATTTTCCACGTGCGACTGCCCACCATTTTTCACGGTTCGTTTGCCGCGAAATCGATTTATCACCGAGCGCGCGAGACCGGCCCGGTGCCGTTGCTTCTCGAACGCCAGTTAGTCTCGCTCCTTTTCCGCTTTATTGGTCGTCCTTCAGACCCGCGTCGCTCGAATTACCCTGCCTCGTTTCGTGATTTCGAGGCGTTTGACTTTGATTAGGAAACACCTTGGACTGTACAATAGAGGGACGAGCGGAATCGATGTTAGCGTTGCTCGAGTAATTTGCATTGATCAACTGAAAGCTTAAGAGGATGAAGGGATTGTGTAACATTTTGTATCTAGGGTTACTGTACGTCCTATAATTTCTTTTATATCCATGCGTTGCAGTATAAAATAAAAGAAACGCGCGAGGAACACGCAGACTTGTTCTTCGCGTTCTTCTTGTTAAAATTTTAGAAATCTACTATAGCACGTTTTAGGGAATTGTCTGTGATTTTCTGTTAAAAATGTATATCAAAGATCGTCTCCCTTCTGTTATACATGTTTTTTTATACATCTTTCACTTTGATTTCTTCGGTATAAAAAAGTATATTTAAATCATCAGTGGTTCTACTGTTAATACTAAAATTATCAAACTGATCACAATGATCGTATCATAATTTTTAAATTTTATGAATGAACTAGATGCTTTTTAAGAGATTTTTCGTATATTTATCTAATCATCAGATAGTCCTTAACACTTTCGCTAATTTAATTAACCAAATTTAAGTTTTTATTTTAAAAACTTACATATACCTTTTATATACCACATAATAATATTCATTTTCACTTATTAATATTATATCATAATTTATTATACAAAGTACCTAAATATATATTTTCTAATAATATTTAATCAATAATATTTTATTATTAAATAATTTAACAATACTTTTTATAAATTAATAAACACTGTCTCAATCTGTATATCGAGCGTTCTGTTATCTCCAAGATTGTCGCAGCGAAAGTATATGCGCAATAAATTCACGACTCCAGGAATCCTCGAACTAACAATATTCTTAAATCCTCCATTCATCGAAATTTATCGAAACGAAAGACTAACCACAATTTCGGTGAAACCGGTAACAAGGTCATCGTGTTTCTTTCTGGTTAGACCATTGGTGGCCGGCGAAGGTATTAAGGAAGGGCAAGGTCAACTGTAATACCGTTATCGCGGTTGCCAAAACAGCTGTTTGCTTATCGTGTCCCGACGTCCATCTCGTTAAACGTAATGGCCGCCGTTTCTGTCCGCGCCAGACAATCTGATCGGGCAAATACCCGCGATTTGCCATATATGCTCGTAACTGTCGCCCTCGGATTCTCGAAATAGCTACTTTTACTAAAGTCCGCGAATTACGGCCTCCTTGGCCTCGCTAGATTCCCCGCGGGAATATATCAGGCTACGTCGCGCGATAATGCACCCTCCATCTCCCGTTCGCCACTGGATCAACATCTGTTTCTCCTTGCTGCACCCTTTCTTTTCTTATATCTATAGACTTTTTATTTAAATATATAGTTCATAAACGTTTAATTATTAGGAATAAAGTTCAGGTGAGCGACTATGACGCGCATAAATATACAATCAATCTCACAATTCAGTTAATTCTTTAACTACACAGCACACTCGTTCGACGCTTTCTCAACACTCTGTTCAACTCTGTTCCGCACTACGTTCAACTCTCTTCAACACTTTACACGCTCTGTACAACTCTCTGTTCAACTCTCATCCACGCTCTCTTCAACTCTCTGTTCAACTCTACGCTCTGTTCAACTCTCATCCACGCTCTCTTCAACTCTCTGTTCAACTCTACTCTACGCTCTGTCCAATTCTTTGTTCAACTCTGTCCCACGCTCTCTTCAACTCTCTGTTCAACTCTACTCTACGCTCTGTCCAACTCTCTGTTTAACTCTGTCCCACTCTCTCTTCAACTCTGCCCACGCATCGACCCATCGTCCGTCCGTTGGGTCCGGTCCCCGTCCGTTACACCCTCTACCACCCTGCATAAACCAAAAGTCCTTAACCCTTTGACTACGGCAGACTTTGACACGCACTGGCCGTACGGTACGGTACGAATTCACTCGCGACGTCCACTGGGTATGGCGAAATTTTTCGTTAGACATGCATTTTTGAGGAAGTATATTAAAATATTCAAAATACTGAAGAATTTTTAAACGGACGAAACAAGCGAAATTTGATTTGGACGCCAATTGGCGCCTAAATTCAAAATCGATGTTCTCGAAAACAAAGCCTCACACGAAAAATTTTTATTCCATATTTTCGACTTATTTTTTCACGTAGACTCGTTCTCTTTTCGCTTGTACGAAAATTCAAAATCGATTTTCTCGAAAACAAAGCCTCACACGAAAAATTTTTATTCCATATTTTCGACTTATTTTTTCACGTAGACTCGTTCTCTTTTCGCTTGTACGAAAATTCAAAATCGATTTTCTCGAAAACAAAGCGTCGAACGAAAAATTTTTATTCCATATTTTCGACTTATTTTTTCACGTAGACTCGTTCTCTTTTCGCTTGTACGAAAATTCAAAATCGATTTTCTCGAAAACAAAGCGTCGAACGAAAAATTTTTATTCCATATTTTCGATTTATTTTTTCACGTAGACTCATCCTCTTTTCGCTTGTACCGCCAGTTACCGAACACCCTGTATATCATACAAAAAATTTCATCAAAATCGACGCGTGTCAATTCCGTAATATTTCTTGTAAGAACAACGACGCTAAAATTAAAAGCCATTAGAAGCGTTCTAAGATTTCTTAGCAAAGAACAGAGGAACGATCGATTTTTAGGCACACGCCATGCGAAACGCACTCTAACAAAACACATCACACGGAACAAATAATATTGAAGTTGTACGCCGGTACACGCGCGGAGGAATCCCGATGCACGCGACGGGAAATTCACTTAAGGCGGGAAACTATGTTCACGCAGAAAGTTTGTTTCCGAGTCTCGCGAAAGGGGCCTCGAAGCATTTAACTCCGCTGACCCAAACAGCTTTCGAAACTGTTCTCGCATCAACCAGCCTGGATCTCGTCGGAGTGTGCGTGCGGCAAATTGAACAACGTAATTGCCGAAAATTTAATCGACATTATCCGTGGAGTACAGCCGCGTATTACGCGAACGCAATCCTGTCCTCTGTTTATCGGGAATCGCATTAACGAAAGTTTCTGTTTATACACTGTAGATACGAATCTATCGGCGATGCGTCGATTTATCGCGGAATGAGAAATGGAGGGTGGCGAATTCAAATAAATCGGCGAGACAAGGAAACAATAACTAATATCTGTTTGCTTTTTCTGAATGCTTCTTATATTGTTAAATTTTCTTTGCTGGAATAAATAGGATAGCAAGGTTTAATAATAATTTCTTTTTTTTTTATTGGAAACAGTTCTTGGAGAAAAATCATGATAGACGAATTTTGAAAAAAAATTGTTCTATAGTTAATTAAATTGTGTTACTTATAAAGTAAGGGCACTAATTATTTTGCAAGCATGCTGTAAGAAAAATACTGTAGATCTAGCAGTGCATAAATTGATTCACTTAGAATATAAATTTGTTATAAATTTTTTCCATAAATTAAGGAAACACTAAATAGTGTTTATTTGCTTTTTCTGAATGCTTCTTATATTATGAAATTTTCTTTGCTGGAATAAATAGGATAGCAAGGTTTAATAATAATTTCTTTATTTTTTTATTGGAAACAGTTCTTGGAGAAAAATTATGATAGACGAATTTTGAAAAAAGAAATTGTTCTATAGATAATTAAATTGTGTTACTTATAACTTAAGGCCACTAATTATTTTGCAAGCATGCTGTAAGAAAAATACTGTAGATCTAGCAGTGCATAAATTGATTCACTTAGAATATAAATTTGTTATAAATTTTTCTCACAAATTAAGGAAACACTAAATAGTATTTATTTGCTTTTTCTGAATATTTCTTTTAATATTTAATATTAAATTAATATCTTTGAATTTATTAGATATTAAAAGATTAATATTAAATATTAGTATAAATATTATATATAAATAAAATTTTTTTTTCTTTTTAATTTGTTGTTTATCGTCGCATCAACCACTTGAGGGTTATTAGCGACTCAGAGAGGAGTTAAAATAATATTTAATATTTATATTAAATATTAATCTGTTAATATTTAATAAATTCGAAGATTCTTAAAAAGAAGAAATCATACAGCCCCAAGGTGGATGAAAAGCTGTTATAAATAATGGAAAATATATGCAAAATTGCAGATGCAAATTTTTCAGTATGTTACGTAGCGGACAGAACTTTTGCAGCAACCTGGTATTTGTATAAGTACAAGTTATAGTAGCTAATGCATAATGTTTCAGATCGTTATCTTTATAAAACTGAAACTGTTGGTAGTCAAGCTAGAACACTCGCCTTTAGTATATGTTTTAGCGTATCAAGATAAATGATTCCATCCTTAGTAACCCACATAAAAGTTTTAACACTAACTGCAGACACGCGAGCGTGTCTTGTTACAAAACTACCAGCATTCTTTATTCTTTTCCCTTAGTTTCCACTTTGCGCTTTTCAAGAAGTTAATGCGTGTGTACCATGTTAAGAGACACTGCTATTTTTATTCTCCATTATATCTGAAGATCGAAATCTTTTGTCAAATATAACTAACAAAGTTGTTTAACTATTCACGTGTAACCATAAGCGTCACCATAACCACAAAGTTAAATCTAAAGAATAAAATATGTAATTTGATTTGACCTTGTTGAAATATTATAAGATTTTATAACAAAATTTTCAAAAGATATTCTTAAAAATATTTTAAAATTTGATAACAAATTTTTCCAAAGATATTCTTAAAAATATTTTAAAATTTGATAACAAATTTTTCCAAAGATACTCTTAAAAATATTTTAAACTTTTATAACAAAATTTTCCAAAGATATTCTTAAAAATATTTTACAATTTTATAATAAAATTTTCTAAAAATATTCTTAAAAATATTTTACAATTTTATAACAAAATTTTCCAAAGATACTCTTAAAAATATTTTAAACTTTATTAACAAAATTTTCTAAAGATACTCTTGAAAATATTTTAAACTTTTATAACAAAATTTTCTAAAGGTATTCTTAAAAATATTTTATATTTTATAGAAAAACAATTTTCTTTAATATCGTATATTTTAAAAGTCTAAAAAATATTCCGTAAATTTAAAGTATTGTATATTTTGTAACTCCAATATATTTTAAACTTTCATAAAAATAATTTTCTTTATTACCGTATATCTTCTAAGTCGTACTCTTATTCAAAAATTAAAAAAGAAAAAAAAATTCTCAAAGAGATACGAACATGTAGTGTGACCAAAGAGAACAGCACAGTTTAATAACAATTTCTTATTTTCTGTCTCTAACAATTCTCAGACGAAAATCATGACAGACAAATTAAAAAAAAAAAAAAAAAAATATTCCGCAGTTAACTAAACCGTATCACGCACGAGTTAAAGCCAGTAATTATTTTTCAAGCGTAGGTTGAGCAAAACAACGCAGAACTAGCAGTGCATAAATTGATTCACCGGGAACATAAATTTATTACAAATTTTCCCCGCGGTGATACTCGAATACCGCATGTCACCGTGCAACTGTTCTTCCCGTTTAATTCAGTCGCTACCGGAAGGCTCCAATCCATACATAATAACGTCGACGCTTATTAAATCTCGTCGCTGCCTACGAGAAGATTAAAATTCCGCGAGATTCCGACGCGAGGAAGGAAACGGTGAAACTTTCGACCAAGAAGACGAACTGCGGCTTTCTCGCTGCTTAATTCTCTTCGCCTGCACAGCTAGACAGGTTTTCTTTAATCCTGAATGGCGCTAGCCGGCTACGCTTTGAATTTCAAGCAACACCGTTGTTAACTAACCTGGCAAATTTAACGTAATTCAATTGCTATCGTCTCACATAAAAATCTTTCCGACTGCGATACTTCACGGTAAAAGATTCGACCATGTGAGAATTCTTGCTCGTTTCGACGCAACCTTGTAACTTTGTTGGATATTTTTTTTGGACTTTCTATAGACTTTATAAAATAATAAAAATTATTTGAAATTAAATGACAGTGATGCAATACAGATGTTAATTTTTAAATAACCGGGGAAAATTAGAATGCTACGCTTTTTTTAATCCCTGCTGTTTTCTTTGGGTTTATGTGACTCGAAATGAAAATTACTTTTATATAAATAGTATGTTTCTAAATATTTCTTTGTCAGATTTAGTGTGTTTAATTTCTGCGTTTGCTTCTTCAATCATTTATGTTCTTAAATGTTTTTAAGTTTCATAGAATTATTGTGGAAATTTAAAGCGTTGTTTTGGAATGCATTTATCATTCCTATTTTATTTATTTGGTTAATTTGATTTGTTTTAAAAGAGATAGAAATTTGAATTGACGGAGATACAAAATTTAATTTGAAACTAAACCTCTGAAGAAAATTACACTTGTCGCGTGATGTAACTGATATATCATTAATAGTACATAGCTTGTCTGTTATTATGTTTCTTTGGCTAAATTTGATAAAGAAAAAAAACCTTTATCATTGCTAATTTTTTATTATTATCACTTGTGAGAGTTTATGTATCTCCTAAAATAAAATAAAAAAATCAAACAACGAAGAGTTAATAATACATAAAACTAATTTCTTATTATCACCAGTTGTGAGAGTTCACGCATTTCTTTTTAAAATTAAAAAATAAAATCAAGCAACGAAAAGTTAGTAATACAATGAGAGTTCACGCATTTCTTTTTAAAATTAAAAAATAAAACCAAGCAACGAAAAGTTAGTAATACAATGAGAGTTCACGCAATTCTTTTTAAAATAAAAAAATAAAAAAAAATAAAAATCGTGCGACGAAGGATCGAAATGAAATTAAAAATTAACAATACAAGTATTAACTTCTACCCGAGCCTCATCGGGAAATCACATAAAACATCAACAACAATAGATGCAAATCTTACTCATCAGCTAAATCTATTACGATATCTCATACAAGAAGCACAGAACATTTGATTAGTTGCTACACACCGAACCACGACCTCATCATCAAATACGATACCGCTAAACGACTGAAGTCCATCGTCATTTACATTGTCCTGCAACAGACGTTCCTCATCGAAGAACACAGGAAAGCCGCTTCGTTCCGGCGATGAATTTAAGACCGGGACTGACGAACCCGCGCCGACCTAACCCATCAAACCGACGGGTGTACCTTTGACGTTGTTTAACTTCCAGCTGAATTAGCTTCCATCCACCTTCGAGCTTGTTCTCTGCACATTGTTCTCCACAATCTAACTCGACATCGTTTACATTTGGCGGTCGCTCCGGCTAATATTTAAACCGTACGCTGTTCAAAGTGAGTCATTTCATTCTCGAGGGGCGCAACCGTGCATCGACGTGCGCGTATACATTTTATTATTACCTTGTTTTTTTTTTCTTGATTTATAAATTAAGTCTTCGAGATATACAGCGTTCTCCACAATTTAACTCGACATCGTTTACATTTTGCGGTGGTTCCGGCTAATATTTAAACCGTACGCTCTTCAAACTGAGTCGTTTCGTTTTCGAAGGGTGCGTTGGCTCGTGTGTATTTTATTTATTTATTTTACTTGATAAATTAAGTCTTCGAAATGCACAGCGTTAGCTTTGTCGTGCTGTAAAAATGATTTCCTATCGCATGTAACGAGCCCGTGACTGTCACGGGATTGTGTAACGCACGCAGATTGCTTACCCCGTGACAGTCACGGGATGGTGTAACACACGCAGCTTACTCACCCCGTGACTGTCACGGGATGGTGTAACGCACGCAGATTGATCAGCCCGTGACAATCACGGGCCCTCTTACATTTCTCGCCTTGGTTAGAACAATTTATCCAACCATATAATAAAAGAAAAAAAGGTAGGCATTTTTTTGGATCACTTTCTTGATTTCCACGAATTTTTTGAAGACTTAAATTCCAGTCTTGACTCTTCCACCTTTGAAGATGTTTAGTCTTAGACATTTATTCCTCGAAATGGATTAGAAAGCCCATCCAATAGGACGGTGTCCGAAGTATACGCGTGTACGGTATAAAAGAAAAATTTGCCGTCGATACGTGAGATATTCGAGCGATTTCTCTCTCATCCAATGGTATTCGAGATCGTTAGCGTTTGCCGTGAAAGAAAGTAATACCATTCTCGCGTGTGACTCGTGGAACGCGAACTCCAAGGGCCCTGTGGTAAGTGGGTTTAACGCGGTAACTCGACTCAACTGCCCTTTATTGCGGGCTATTCGTCAAGGAGGCCAACTTACGAACCTCTTTTCTTCTCGTCCGTGAAAAGTGAATTATCCGTCTGAAACGGTTCCCCATTGTTTCGTTTGGTTTTTATCTTCTCCGCCGGTCTTCTCGCGTGCCTCGAGAAAACTGGAAAAGAAAAGTTTCTGATAAAAATTCGTAGGTTTAACATTTTTTCTTGCAGTCTAACGTTCATTGCAAAGATGACATTTTATTAATAAATAACACTTTAATTAAGTAACAATTTTGTGAAACTTAAAAAAAATTTGGGAGCGCAAGAGATTTTAAAGGCGATCGAATGCTTTTGCGACCAATTGCATGTGCAATACACCGCCAACAATGAATTTAGAAGCTCTAATAAAATTAAGAGCTACGCTAAAATTACGAATATTAAAATTAATATATTTAAAATAATATAAATTGTATTATAGAGGAATGGAATAATTTGATAAAAGAAAGAGTTCAAAATTGAAGACCTTGATGCAGAAACTTGTGGCAAATTGAATAAAATAATCGGCAATTTATAAAAATGTACAAGACTGAAAAATACAATTTTGTTAAAAAGTGGACTTGCATTAAAATCTTCAACTGTTACCTTAATTTATCAAACAAAATTATCTCGGATGTATATTCAAAAAACTACACCTAAAAATACAGTTCGTGAAATTCATCCCATCATTTACATCGACTATTATAATACATTACTGTTGTTAACACTGGAACTACTTCGTAATTTCTTATAAAAATTTTATAAACTTACAACGATATATTTTTGGAGATTTTCTATGACTTTTTGTAAAGAATATATACAAAGAATTGTTACCCTTATGATAGATACTTTTTCAAATACCTATCATTTTTATTTCTTTGATACAAATAAGTCTACGATATATGAAGGCTCACAAAAATACAAAGAATGCGCATAATAAATAAAACATATAAATAAACCTAAGAACAATACCAATTATAATATTTATTGAACAACACAGTTACCTAGCTAGCTTCTACTTTTTTTCAACCCTCTATGGGACCGCGTGACTTAAAAGTTACAAACTGATGTATCTATATTTAAAGAAATCAATTTTTTTTACTTATCATTGTACTATTAAATTTTATTACATCACGATCCATCCACAGTAATTATTAGTTAAAAAATTTTCAAATCAAAGTGCAAAACTATAATCAATCCTAATTTTTTCTCCAATAAGCAGACAAAATTCGGGCTACAGAGGGTTAAATTATATCCATAAGAACATAAATTTACACAAAAATCCAATTTATTACGTACTCGACAAACAACAATACCTAAAGTTACAATCGACCAAGCTCGCCACATAATTCATACCGATCACATATTTTATTCACCGCCGTAATCAGCGCAATTTTACACACGATTCCCTAATTATGAAACTCGAATCTAATAATCGGCGCAATCGGTAAACTGTGTAATTTGTAGAATTCAGTTTATTGTCACCAACCTTCGTATCCGTTTATAATATTCGATATTAGCTTCACAGCGTTATCGATCATTTTAACGATTATTCCTCGCGATTATCGCGGCAACGGATAATCGTAACACCGTGTATGTATCTGCTCACAGATATTTAGCATTTTCATAAAATCCACAGCAGAATTTACGAGCATGTCGGATTGCATAGGTAGGAATTATACGGACCGCAAATTTTATGGGGGTTGCTGGCTTAGGGGTTAATTTCGTTGTATAACGACTTAGCGGGAGATGTTGCGGTTCACGTTGTTTCGAATATTCCTCTTGGCACGCAGACTGTTTGGCAATTATTCTTTTTGTCGTCTGCGCGATTTGTACGCTGAGAAGGAATAAACTTTGCTTTATACGTTGCGTAATTGTTCCCGGTTGAACATTAATTCTGTGTTCCTCAGGCACCACCGATGTCCGGCGTTCCGCTTCGAATATTAGGTTGCGCCGAAAGTTTCTTTCGTTTTGTTGACACGTTATTTCTATCGACTTCATTAAGTGTTTTTTTTTTTTATTTAAAAGTTTCGTAACTTTTAGAAAAATGTAAATACGAGTTCTCTAATTTTTCTTTCGCGCTGAAGATATATTTTTTTTCTAAACTAGAAATTTTTTTAGTGGAACGAGAGCGCGATTATGTCGAGAAGAATTAGAAGAGGGTAGCAGGGTTAATAATCTTGTTAATTAGAACTACCAGAGTGGTAGAATTGACTTGTATCTAATTTTTTACACAAATTCTGTAAATTGAGCCTATGAAAATGTTGTAGGATTATTCATCGGTAAGTAGAGTGTCCGCGATACGCGTCATTGTCCCATTTAAAGTTCTTTTATTTTCTTTTGACAGTAAAAAAAATAATAGTCAAACTTTGGAAAATTAACTTTTTATTAGAAAGTCGTAATTAATCTCCATTTAACTTGAATATTAACACTGGAACTACCTAACTAGTCAAAATGACTTCATAATCCCTCATAGAAATTTCATCAATTTACAGTCATATTTTTCTGAAGATTTTCCATCATTTTTTATAAGAAAATATGTACAAAGTCACCCTTATTACAAATATTTTTTCAAATACCTATAATTCTAATTTCTTTCATACAAATAAGTCTACCTTGATCATCGGTAGCTCTAATATTAATAACAAAAATTCTTTCCGAACTTAAAAATCTTTCTTTCGACTTCCTATCTTGATTCCAATATCTTTTCTAATATTCCTTCCGCGGAAATTATACGAAGAAAATCAAACTCCCTTCACACCCATGGAGGAACGTTGTCCAGAGTCCTTAGGGATGCGTAGAGTTTTCAGCCGGCTCTTTTCTCCCGGTATCGTATGCGAAAGACAGTGAGGAGAAAGAAAGAAAAAAAGAAAAAGAAAAAGAAAAAAAGAGTTGGAAAGGCGTGGGTGGACGAGGGAGCGATGGAACATCGAACCGTAACACCCCTCGAAAGGTTTCGTATAGCAAGCCTCGTGCTTGCAATAAGGAACCAAGGCATCACGCCCAGAGCTGGCTCTCACCCCTGGAACCTTTCCGCTCCCTTCTCACTCTCAGACGGAATGTTTTGCATTTTAAGAAGGTGTCGGATATCCTTTGCGCTATCCGAAGACAGCACTCCCTCGTCGGCCGGCATCGGGAACCAGGGAATGCTTGGGCGAGAGAAGGAGGGAGGGTTAAAGGGGTGGGAAGGCTTCACTGAAATCCAAAGTAATTCACGAGGCTGTATTACGTGCTAGGACACTCTCGCCAGGATATCCCGGAAAATCGGGGAGCTTTCGCTGCGATCCACGCGATCGTGTGTCATTCGTGTACGACGACGGTGTCGATTATTTGGCGAAGGTATCGGAACGATTGATCGGAGTGTAGATTAGGGGAATTGTGGCCGATCTGATTTGTTTGACGCGTTTGGTGATTTCTGGATTTAGCGGGGATTTAGAACAGCTTTGTTCTTGGTTCAATTTATGTTGGTACATTGTGCCGATAACTGAGTGACTTCTGGATATATTTTTTTAATATATCTTTGTTAAATGGTTTATGATATTCTTCTTTTACCTTTCTTTTTTGTGTTTGTTCAATGGTTTGAACTTGGAGTGTAAGGTTTGAGGAATTATTGGCGATTTGATTTGTTTGGCGCGTTTGGTGGTTTCTGGATTTAGCGGGGATTTAGAATAGCTTTGTTCTTGGTTCAATTTATGTTGGTATATTGTGCTGATAACTGAGTGACTTCTGGATATATTTTTTTAATATATCTGTGTTAAATGGTTCCATATTTGCAAAGATAAAATAATAAACTCCAGTTCCAGTGTTAAAACACGGCAACTAGATTCCATTTTGCTATAGATGACCAATTTCTAAAATATTAATACCAAACATTTGAAATGATATTGATTGATATAATATTTACGAACCGTATTAACATCAATTTTGCACGGTCCATTAAACGATTTATAATTCATAACATGTTTATTTCAAGACGAAATAATATTTTAAATAAGTATCGTTTATTTTTTAAAACAGCTTCTCATTATTAAAAAAGATTCCTATAATATTTAATTCAACATAACTAAAAATATTCCTGTCTGCGATAAATAATATAATTCAAATTATTCAACTTTAAAACTCTATTATTATTAACACTAAAACTACCAAAGCAGTCAAAATAACTGGTTTGCAATTTAAAATTGCTACACTTAAAAAAATTGTTTCCCTTTTTCTATAATAAATATGAATGAACATTTATTTTCACAGTATCGTATATTTTTTTCAAATAGTTACTAGTTTGAATTCTTCGGTAAAGTAGGTATATTTAAATCGTCTGTGCTTCTAGCGTTAAAGTTACTTTTTCTAATAACTTTTTCGTTTTAAATGAAAAGACTCGTATCACCTCCATCCGTGAATTATCTAATTTTCTAGAAAAGTAAATAACACCGCTAGAATATTCCAAGCTCTGAAAAAGATAGACATTGAAAAACGTGATATAAAATAACCGCTTTCATAATGATATACAAATACAGTTCATTATTACCATAGAGCCAGTGCATCGTCGAGTTTTGAATTCACTTGCCTTTCACAAAGTTCTATAACATAAAATACATTGTTCTCCTGCTCCTCTTCGCGCACCTCAAATTCCTAGCTTGTGAAATACGGTTTTTTTTTTTTTTTTTTTTTTTTCACGACCAGCGCATGAAAATAATTTTATTTGATATGCGGATTTCGTGGAATACCGATCAATATTTTTTGAATTAAATTAATCTATCAGAGGAATTTGATTAACAGTTTTGTGCAACGTGTGATTACCATTGCTAAATATTTTAATCTTTTATTGAAAAGATAAACTTGAATTGAAGAAAAGTTGAAATTTATTTCTTGGAGATAATATTTTTTTAGCGATGCGTAATTTAATTTAATTAATTACGAAATCTTTTTCTTTCTTACTCTCGAGTTTGAAGATTCTACTTTTTTTTATTTATCTGTTATTAATTTTAAGACTAGAGCTACTAAAGTGATGAAAATGACCAATTCCTAATTTTTTATAGAGGTTCTATAAACTTACAATGGTGGCTTTTAAAAAATTTTCTATAATTTTCTGTAAAAAAAAATAGATAAAGACATATATCGGTCATTTCGATTTCCTCAGTGTAAATAACTATATTTGTACCACAAAATCCAAAGTAATAATAATTTAAAAAAATACAAGATGCAAAAGGAATAAAACTTTATTCATATTCGTTTCGGAGAAACGCAGAAAATTCCAAAAAATTCTCCACAGTAAATTTATAGAATTTATATTATATTTTTACCGCTTCGATAATTCGTTCGATAATTCTAGCGTGAATAATTTATAACACTGTGACTTATAAGTTAAATATCCATATTTCTATATTTAAAAAATGTTATTTTATTTATCATTCTGCTATTGTATTTTATTAGTCTCTTTTAGTAAGATATTCATAACGTTGGAATTAAGAAAAAAGAGTGCTGAATTCATTAATAAAGGTACTTAAAGCGCAGCCATAAAGCCTTGTCGATACAAGGACCATCGAGAAGGTAAAGGTTTTCACTCAACGACTCCGTATTACGAGACTATCTTTGCTTCGTTCGATTTCATTAATTCTATTCTATTCTAAACCGATAAAGCTGTTGTTGTACGACGTTTGACTCGACAGGCTTCAACCTACTTCCTATGTTTGTCCTGTAAACGCGGATGCAATCGATAGCTGATATTTTTATAGAAATACCAACGAGTCAATTCGATTCGATGCATACCAACCTCGATCTTAAATAAACTACGTATAAATAAACTTGACGGAAGAATCGTTCATTTTTTAGAAAGCTCTATAATTTTAAAGTTTTCTCTTTTCGAAAAACTATATTTTATCTAAGTTCATAAACATTTATATAGTAAAATAAAAAAAAATAAAAGAAGGTGGTAATTTCTGCACGTTTCTCTAAAATTCAGTGAGATGAACTATTACATGAATTAAGTATAAATACTCAGTTTGAAATATTATTTAATTGGTGCATATGAAATGTCGATTCTTCAAAGTTTGAATTTGACAAATTGTATTGGAACGACGAAACTCTGAAAGGAGCATTCGAAGAATTTTTTAAATTCTAGAACCGATAACTTTTATAAATTTGGAATAATAAAATTAATCGTTAGAAAATATTGGAATTTTATTTACATAGATTCATATTAGGGGTTGGAAATTTATTTTAGAACAAATTTTTACATATGCATCTATCTAATATAAATAATTTATAATAAAAAGAAAAATTAATATTTAATATTTAAATTCAAAATCTAACTTAATATAAATCATTTCTAGTAAAAAGAAAAATTAATATTTAATATTTAATATTTAAATCTAACCTAATACAAATAATTTCTATTAAAATAGAAAAATAGTATTTAATATTTATATATCAAAATCTAACCTGATACAAATCATTTCTGATAAAAAAGAAAATTAATATTTAATATTTAAATATTCAAATCTAACACAATACAAATAATTTCTAGTAAAAAGAAAAATTAATATTTAATATTTATATATCAAAATCTAACCTAATACAAATAATTTCTGATAAAAAAGAAAAATAATATTTAATATTTATATACTAAAATCTAACCCAATACAAATAATTTCTAGCAAAAAGAAGAATTAATATTTAATCCTAGTGTACGAAAATCTCCATTCCAAAATTCCAATTATAGTCATCTCGATATTTAAATCTCTTTATACACGATTAAAAAAAAAAAATTCCATTTCGAATTAAATGTTCGACACATCGAAATAACGTTTGTTTCTGTCCGTCAACGTCATTTCGAGTCGGCTATAAATACAGAGCCCTACCCGGTAGCTGGGGCAAACAACGAGCTTCAAAAACAGAGGAAAAATCCTCTGAAAACAGAGGAAAGTAGAAGAGAGAACCGAGGATCGTCGCCGTGGTCATTTCACGAGAACAGCCGCGAAGAGAGTAGAATTTAATCGAGTCCTTATTTACCGGGGCCCTCGCTCAAAGAAACCACCAGATGAAGCCGATGTGGAGCCATTCGTTTCAATGTTCACCGCTTGGTAAACTTTGCTTTCTCCGCCATTGAAAACCGGAACACTGGCTCCTCAGTTCTTGAACGTTACATCCGTCCAGTCCTTTGAATTATCCCGGCCACAGATTTCTTTTTGTTCAAAGTGACTGTTTCTGGAGCAGCGATGAACCATGACTGTAAACATTCTACTCTTCATTTCTGTTTTATTCATTTATTTAAAACCGCGTCTGCTTTTATGGAAATTTTATTGGTATTTATAGGAAATTTTAAGCCACAAAAATATACAGAATGCATATTTTAAGTCACAAAAATATACAGAAAGCACATAATAATTGGAAATATACAAAGGAACTCAAAATATAATCATTGTAATATTTTTAAATATTATTTTTTAATTGTATTCATCAAAAATCGCAGTTTAGTTATTAATAGCTATAATACTATTCTGAATTCGTACGAGATTGAATAATTATAGATACATACAAAAATACAAATTATAAAATGCTTTTAACAAATAATAACATGTATATATATTATGAGAAAAAATTATTATCTACATTGGGTACATTAAGACACAGATTTTGTTGTAACATTATTAGTCCACTTTACTTTAAATCGATAGATTTTTATTAGCAGAGATTTATTCGGCACTCTTTTTATATATAAATTTAATTTTCAGTTTACATTTTCTGTACGCACGCCTGTTAAACTCAACCACGAAATCTGAGCCGCGTCAAATTGACGGGTTCCGTATATCTAGTGTTAAAAAAAGGAACGTGTCGATTTAAAATTGTTTAAAGCGATGTCAAAAATCGTCATAAAATGTCAAATTAACCCTCTATGGGACCGTGTGACTTAAAAGTTACAAATTAATGTATATGTATTTAAACAAATTTTTATTCAATCATCACCGTACTATTAAATTACTGTATTACTGCAGCGATACCACGATTCGT